>PISX010004229.1:33171-125108 GCA_004024625.1 Mellivora capensis
AAAGAAGAAAAAAAAAAAAAGAAAGAAAGCGGGGAGGAAAAGCCCTGTGCTGCTAGATCAGGGGAAGTATTAAATGATCCCAAGTCCAGAAATGTCTTTTCAAAGACTTCTGCCATTAGGACTTAATATTAAATTTACTCCTTCTGTGCCTTAAAAAATAGCTAATTTTTTTTTTCAAAAGGTGCTTTTGATGCCAAAGGTATGGCTTAAGCTGAAAGGCGCCAGCACATCAAACATCATTTGGGGGATTTCAAAGGGCTGTTTCAGCAGGATCCTGTTCTCCTGATCCCCCTTCTGGGCTGATGAAGTTTCTGAGCTCCCTGAAGTCAGATCTTGTGTTCTTGGCTATCAAAGGCCCCAGCAACACTGCGTCTGTCGGTCTGTCCCGGTAAAACTTTCGCATAGAAAGCCTCCCTTTTGCGCAGAGATCTGAGGGGGGACTAAAAAGGATGCTGATTTGCCAGGAAACAGGAGGGAAGCCCTGCTGAGCTGATAGGAATCTTCTGACCAGATTTGAATACATTTGGCCCAGACAAGGGGGTGAGGGGGAGGGGAAATCCATTACTTTGGAGAAAAGCTTCCAGGGTTTCAAAAGGAAATATGCTAATGCTGGGAGAAATCATTTGTGCGGGTTTGTGTGTGAGTGTTTCAGCCGCCCCCGCCAAGTTCAACATCCTGGACCAGGAGGAAGAAAGCAAAAGCAGTGGAATTAAGCTGCCACCGCTCAGGGGAGGCAAGGGGGAACTGGAGGCTGGAGGGAGGCCACAACCACCCTGGCCTTGCCCTGGCAGTCTCAACCAGCTGGGTCTGGGTCCCAGACTCAGACAGCAGCAGAGCCCCCCCAATCAGATCCCGCAGGCAGTGTTGAAAGCGCCTTCCTTTCCTTCCTTAAGGCCTCACTCAGGAGTCTGCAGGCTGATGCTCACAGAGGTCCCCCAGACAATTCCCAGTGCCCAGATGGGAAGACTGAGGCCTGCCAGGGGAAGGGAGCACTGCCAGAGCGGCTACGCTGGTCAGGCCTCTTGACCCATCCATCCTACTGCTCTCCTCTGGACCTTGGCTGGGCCCCACCCACTGGCCTTCTCCCACTATCCCCTGCTCACCCCAGCACCTGTTCCGCTCTCTGAACACTGCACCTGAGTGACTGTCCATACCTCTCCCATAGTCCCTGGAGACACCCTACAAATGAGGTGTCTGTCATACCCAGCCTTGAGGCCAGGCATTTCTGTGACCCGGAACTGTCCCGGGTCCCATGGGAACTGAACAATTGTGTCCAGATAATTGTAGGAAATCTTCCGTTCTGGCTTCAAGAGGCAGTCTGCCTGGATTCAGGACTCCCGGGAGCTGGGCCCAGCTTGGTCTTTTTCTGTGGGCCTCACTTCCTTCCTCTATAAAATGAAGACCATTTCATCATCCCTGTCTCTGCCTCTTTGGCCTGCTGGAAAATTTCAGTCAGGTCAGGAATAAGAGCCGTGGGCAGGGGGTCTGCAGAACAGAGCGACAGGAGGCCTTCCGGCCCCTCTGATATTTTCAGGCACAAGCAGGGAGAAGAGGTGAGGTAGTCGTGAAGGCCATACTATGTGGTTGTTGCAAATGCACCCGAGTACCTCAGAGGCCCTGCAACCTCCACATTAGCACCAGACTTTTCTCCACAGTTTGGGGGTTCTTCATTAGGAGAAGAGCTGATTGAATTTAGAGAAGAAAAGAACCCAAGGACTTGGTTCTTGGGGTAAGGATGGGGGACCAGGCAGGAGTCAGGCACTGCGGCTACCCGACTCTTAGCGTACTACTCAAAGAAGTACCAGCCAGACTCAGCACTTGAATCTGAGCACTGTCATTCCACCAGGAGAGGAAGATGAGAAAGAAAATTGAGACAATAGCTCATCAATAATGGTCTTGAATTAATACAAATTAGTGGAGCGCATCTCGGCTGTTCCCCGTCCAGCAGAGCAGGGCTGCTGGGACCAGCAAGGAGGCCTCCCTCACCTCACAGCCACCCATAAAGCTGCTGCTGACCGTCACTCTTCCCTCCCCGCTCCTCTTCCCTCCTTTCCTCCCTACCCCCACAACCAGCTCCAACCCCCGGAATGTAAAATAGGCTGGGGATGGCACACCTGGGACCAGCGGCAGCCCCCCAGAGCCTGCAACCTTCGGAATGACCTTTGGAGCACTGCTGCCCAGAGATTCCCTGCTGTCGGGACCAGGGGGTGTCCTGAGCTCAGCCCCAGGCCAGGTCCCCGCCTACCCCATCTCATACACCAGCCCGGGACGCGCAGGTTACTGAGGCACACAGGGTCCACTTGACCCAGGCCTGGCCCCCTGGGACATGCAAGGACCACCGGACCCAGGCCTGGCCCACAAGGCATGCCCGGGACACTCCCAGGCCCAAGCAGAACATTTGCGGTTTAGCCCAAGGCTTAGAGGTCAGAGGGCACTCCCAATGTCCCTGGAAGACAGGACTTTTCCTTCCACCGACAGAGAGGGAAACTGTCACTCAGAGAGGTCAATCACTTGCCACAAAGTCACACCACCAATAAACAACAAAGTTGGGTCTCAAGCAGAGACAACTTTATCAATGTGACAATTAAAGCTTTCATAAATGATTCCTCATAAAATTCTCCAAACTCCCAAGAGATAGAACTAGTAGCATCCCAACTGTAGACACAGAGCCACTGAAACTCAGAGAGGCTGAGCCACAGTGCCATGGTCACACAGTCGGTCAGTGATGGGACTGGGATCCCAACCCACAGCAGTCTGGCTCCAGGGCCCCAGCACATGGCCCAGACCCAAACTAGCCGGTCTGGCTTGGAATCCCGCCTTTTTCATTAGCCAGCACTGGGACTTTGGACGAGTTGTTCAGCCTCAGTTTCCCTGCCTGTAAGATGGAAATTGTCATCATAATGTAGCAGCACCAACGACTGGCTACTGGACACCCATGGGAAACACGTGACATGGCCAGGCCGGTGCCAAGGATCATGTGTTTGTTAGTCACATCTTCGCTCACACGACCATCAGTCCATGGATTCTCTAAGTATTCAAGTAGAAACTGGCTCCCCGGAGGGCCCTCGTCTCCAGCCTGTCCTTGCCCCCGTGGATCCGAGGCTTGAGGGAACACACGCCTGAACGCGACACACACCCAGCGTCTGTAATGTTCCTGTCAGAGCAAACGAGGCCATTAACTGACGAGCTCCGTGATGGAATTGTCCCGTGTGGCATTTATTATGGGGTCCTTTCCCTGACACCTCCCAGGGAGAGAATATTAAATATTTGATGCGCGCAAGGCTGCTCGTTTTTCATCCCCACTTCAGCACTCATGCTGGCTCCAGGCTGGGGAAGAGCCAAAGCCCACCAGCCTGGCACCCTCATGCCTTCCCGCCTCCCCCCACCCCTGTCAGGGCACCGGGCTGGGCAGGGCAGGGCCTGGGAAAGCGACGAAGACCCATGTCAGGAACTCTGGGAGCTGCGGCCCAGATGAGTCCCGGGAAGGGTGTCTGCCATCAGCCATGCTGTCAGAGGCCTGTGGACAGTCAGGTGGCATCGGTGCCCCCCACCCGAGGTCTCGGGAGTCCCCGGCCACCAGAGCCTGGGAGCGTTCACGGCATCCAGCCCAGCCCTCCTCCACACGGACCTCCAGCCCCTCCACCACTTGCCACTGAACCCCGCGCCCCTGCACCTCCGCAAAGGCTCCTGCTCCCCCAACACACGGTGAGCTGGAAGCACCAGGGAGCCAATGCCCCCGAAGCAAGCCCCCCTCGATGACGGACTGCAAGTGGGCGCATCATAGCCCCAGCTTCCTTGCCCCTTGAGTTGGATGACTTGGGGGTGCATGAGCTACACTGGCTCGCAAAGATTCCCTGTGGGACTGGGCTCCTGCTGCCCACAGCTTTTATGGGCTTCCTTTTCCTCTCCATTCTCATGGCCTCCTCTCCCCTGCTAGCCCACCCTGGGACTGCCTTCCAACCAACCCTGCACCAGCAGCCCTGAGACCACCACCTGAAGGCAGGGACAAAAACTAAGGCAAAGCCATGCCGGGTGGGGGATCATCAGAGGACACAAGACGAAGGTCTCATCTTCCATAGAAGACCAGCCGGCTCTAGACCAAGCCCTGTGCTCAGGGCTGGGGACTCAGCCAGAACCCTCAACATCTGACTCCTGGACCCCTAAGAGCTCCCAGGCCACAGGGAGCACAGTCATGAGACGCTAACCGCCATGCAATGGGACCAGCTCTCACTTCCATCACCCCCAGCCCCGCAAACCAGCCCAAATGGGTGACCTCCTAAAGACCGAGTCTCTCTATGGTCTCAGCTCCCTCCGTGGGGCAAATACCAGGCCCCTAAGCGAACACAGGCCAACCACCAAACAAGATCTAGTCAGTCATATCCATGTTGATCTGACAGCTTTCCTTCCTCTCTTTCTTTCCCCGGTGACTTCTAGCCATCTGTGTGGCACTCAGGTTTTGGCAGTTGGAACAGGGTACGCCTAGGGGACTGGAGAGGCTGCAGGAGAAGCAAAAGGCATCTGACAAACATCAGGGTGTGAGGGTGGGGACAGGCGCCCTGATTCTCCAGCCCCAGAGCCCTGATCAAAGGCATGCTCCCAGGTGTTGGGCCTTCTGCTTCGGGCTGCCATGCACACATGGATCAGGGTAGCTGAGGGGTCCCAGGGCCTCCTTCACTCCTCACGACAACTGTGTGCAGGCACGATGGTCTGGGCTGAGGGGCCAAGACCTACAGCGCTGCTCCCCTCTTCCTGCAGCAGGGCTCGTCTCCTGCAAGGACTCCTGCCTAAGCCTTTCTCTGCCCCCACTCTTGGCCTCCTTGTCCTGTGGCCAGCCCATTCTCCAGGTTCAGTATCAGCTTACCTGTCATCTCCCCAGAAAGTGCTTCCCTGACCCCCTACTCTGGGCTAAATGGTATCCCCTCCAAAAAACAGATTCAAGTCCTAACCCTCTGTACCTGTGAATGTGACCTTAATTATCAATGGGGACTTCGCAGATGTAAAATTAAGACAGGTCATGGTGGATTCAGGTGGGTGCCCACCCAACAATGATTTCTCCCTCATAGTAACCAGAGGGAAATTTGGACCCAGAGAGGAGAATGTCATGCAAAGAGGGGGTCAGAGACTGGAGACTGGAGTTTGGGGCCACATGCCAAAAGCTACAAGAGACAAGGAAGTTTCTTCCCTAGAGCCTTTGCGAGAGCATGCGATACCTTGACTTCAGACTGTGAGCTTCTAGAACCGAGAGAATAAATTTCTGTTGTTTTGAGTCACAGTCTGGTACACTGTTAGAGCAGCCCTCGGAAGTTAATAAACCCTTCACTAAGGTCGATCTCTTTTGTCTTCTCTATCACACATCTTCTTTTCTTCCTCCTTCATCCTCACGTGTCACATTCATTTCCCATCTTACTCGCTAGACTAGGAGGGCTGTGAAGGCAGAGGTCTTGCCTGCTTTGTTCTCTGCTACATTCCCTGTATCTAGCCCAGGGTCTATGGTGCCTGGTACGTGGTAGGTGCTGAGTAAATGTTTGCTAACTAAAGATTTAATGAACGCCTATGGTGTACTAATGCTACTCCAAGGGAACAAAATAAATAGTCCTCTCCTGATGGAGTTCACATTCTACATTCAACGAGGACCATAACAAGTAAGTAAACAGAGAGATGCCAGATGACAAAGCACAGGGGCAGGGGGCAGGCAGGATAAGGGAGACTGAGCACTGGCATAAAACAGCACCAACTGAAAACAAAGTAGGTGGTTAAGAAGGCCTTGTTGACAGGTGCCATTTAAGTAAGGTTTCAAGAAAGTGGTTTGAAGGAGTTGGCCATATGAGATTCTGGGAGAAGAAGAACCCAGAACAAGGGTATGGCCAATGCAAAGTCCCTAAGGCTTGGTAGTTCAAGGCACTGACAAGAGGTCAGTGTAGACAGACTGGAGTGAGGAGAGGGAAGAGTTGCAGTAGAGGAAATCAAATATGTGGTGGGTGGTAGGTGGATGGATGGATGGATGGATGGAGATGGATGGATGGATGGATGGGTGAATGTGGATAGATAGAGGAGAGGAGGGAGGGAGAGAAGAAGGGAGAAATGGTCCATGTCTAGGAATCAAAGGCAGGTACTCACTCTGTCCTTGAACCATATGGTAGGTCAGTAATTGTGAATATAAAGGGCTCTGCCACTCAAGAAACATGGCCAATCACAAACCAAATGAAGTCAGCCCTCCACACCCTTTTCTGCCATAACACAGCATCATGGAACGGGGATGAGGATGCCTAAGAAAGTAGGCTCAATCTTCTTGGGGACTCAGGGTCCCAAATGAGGGCTCCTCCAGGGCCTGGGATCCCGCCTACCCAGCTGGCCAGAGCCCCCACATACAAAGCCCTCCCTTATACCTACAAACCATAAGGCTGAAAGGCACTTGGGTGGCTCAGTCAGTTAAGAATCTGACTTCAGCTCAGGTCATGATCTTGGGGTCCTGGGATCAAACCCTGTGTCAGGCTCCATGCTCAACCAGGAGTCTGCTTCTCCCTCTCTTTCTACCCCTATCCCAGCTCATGCTCTCTCTCTCTCTCTTTCTCTCTCTCAAATAAATAAATAAAATCTTTTAAAAAATAAAATGAGGCTGATCTGCTCCAGGCTCCTGATAACTAACAGTGGATCTATCCCAGAGGACTTACTAGTGAGGTGCCTTCTGATACTGAGTCCCTAAAGGACACCCATAAAATTCATTAAAAGTAAAAGATTTGGAATGAAATCTATTGGTTTATTAAAGTTAGGAATTTCATCTTCCTGCCAGCAGAAGACGAACCCCATCACTGGAAACTCCTAGGTGAGGGTGTGACCCAGAGCCTGAGTTAGGGGGACCCCTTGGTCCCCAGATCCTATTCCTGATCTTCCCTCATCTCTCCCATCTCTCCTGCTCTGGGAAACATTTGCAGCCCTCCAGACTGGACATATGGCGCATGTGCAGACGGGACCCCTGGTGGTGACTATCTCCCCATATGCCTCATCTGTCCCCCCATGGGGTACTCAGGTCTCACATGCCCTCTGGCTACCTGTTGCCCAGCTGGCCACTTCACCTTGCAGAACCTTCTTTTCTTGATTTCCCTGCCATCATCTTCCCCCTCCTTCTCCTCCTGTCTCCCTGGCTGCTCTTTCTCTGCTCAGCAAGGTCCTGTCACCCCACAACTTCCAAGTGTTAGAGCACTCCAGAGCTGCATCTTGGGCTCATTCTTCTCTCTCTCTCTTCCTCCCTCCCTCCCTTTCTCCCCCTGCAGTTCTCTCCTTACGCTATCTCATCCATTCCCAGGGTTTGAATATCATCTACATACTGGCAACTTCTAACATTCTCATGTTCAACACCAACCTCCCCACTGACTCCAGACTCCATCCTTCTGTGCACTTCCACGAGGCACCTCAGACTCACCGTGCCCAAAATGAACTGATCTTCTCCACGTTTCCTCTCTCAGGAAGTGGTACCACCCCACCCCTGGAACCAAACACCAAGGAAGGCCCCCCTGACTTCTCTCTGTGACCCTGCCCCCTCACACCCACAGGTCCCCTCAGCACTCGTTCCAGGACCTACCTTGACTCCGGCTTCTTCTCTCTCCACCTCTTCCTCCTAGGCCAGGCCTCCAACCTCATTCATCATCCTCCTTCTGGCCAGAGCAGTCATCCCAAAGTGTCAGCTCTGCTGCTGGGAGAGGAAACAGCGATCACGATGCACGCACGTAGCCCCAGGGGTCCTGTGGTTGGATAGAGGTCAGCTGCAGACCTCCTAGCAGAGAGCCACGCAGCACCACGGGGACAGCCCTGCACACACTGTGTCCCCTGCCCTCTTTGCGAGCCTAGAGGAAGAAGCCAATGCCCCACAGCCCAGTGTGCAGAGCCTGGTGCACCTTAGCCCCAGTTAATTTCATTTCCACTGGTCATAACAATAACGATATCCCTCTCTGCCACCGTGGCTCCCTTTACAGAGCGTTTCCAGGAGCATTACCATCACGACTTCTTCACTAACCCCGTAGGATGGGTGTGATAACCCTCAGCCACAGGAAGGACCCCGGAGAGGCAGAACAAGGACTCTAGGTCAGGCCACCGACTCAATTAAAGCTACAGATCCCAGTTCCCACCACCTCCCACGGTCCCTACTTGGAATAAGCATTCCCATACTCCCCATAAACAGCTCCAAAATCTCACCATTCAAGCACCCACTTAACTCTGGGAACATAGGCAAAAATCCCGCGTTGGCCACGGATTCCCAGTGAGGGTTTGGGACAGTCCTTAGCACCCGCCATGTGCCCAGCCACCCTGCACATAATCATTGTGTTCTGGAAATGCCTCATCTAAACCAAAACTTTCAGTTTAAAGGGGCCCCTACTTCCCTTCCTCATTCTCATCATTCTCAACCCTGGCTGCACCTGAAAATCTCCTGGACAGCCCACACCCCAGAACTGTGATCCTGTTGGCCTCTGGGATGGCTGTACTTTGATAGTCTCTGATTTTTTAAAAGAAGAGGTGATTCTAAGAGGCAACCATTGTTGAGAACCACTGAGATCTGATCCACAAACATATATTGAGGATCAGGTATGTGCCTTCCAGAAGCTTCTACCTAATATGGGAAATAGGAAAGTAAATAGATTACTAAAATGAACTGTTTTCCAAGTGTTGATTTTTGTTAATTTTTTTAATGTAACAAACATTTTTACTACTTACCAGTTGCTGGGCAACATTCTAAACATTATACAAATTTAACTTATTTAGAACTTGGAACAGTGAGAAAGGTACCATTATTAGCCCCATTTTCCAGATGAAGCTATAGAGAGCTTAAGTAACTTGTGTAAAGTCAAACTGCCTGACAAGTGGCCGAACTAGAATTCAAATCTAGAGAATGGATTTCCTCTTTCTAACCACTGTTCTTGGAAGGCAGTGGCTCCTAAATCTAAGGAAAATTTGCACAATTGCACAAAAACACAGATTCTTAGCCTCACTCACCTACCCCACTTTCCACAACTCTCAGATTCCAGTTCAATCAACTGAGGTGGGAGACCTGGGAACCTACATTTTTGGCATGTGTCCCAGGTGATTCCGATGCAGGCATCCTGAGGGTGGTCCCAGGGACATGGGAAGGATTGACCGCTTTTCTCCAAGGATGCACTGAGGAGTGGGGCCCAGAGCTCTCGGCTCCTTCGGGCAGAGACAGGTAGGCTGCCATCTTCATTCCCGCCCTCCAGAGCTCTACGGAAAGCCTTCAGAGAACAAAAGCTCCTGAGAGCAAACCCGAGCAGATTACTCAGCCTGGTCCCTGCCAAAGACGGTGCAATTCTGCCTCGGGCAAAGACATTTGAGAATCACCGCAACAGGCCCCTCCCACAGAAGATCAACAAGAACATCCACCCAAGACCAAGCTCACGGGATCAATGAGAACTGCAAAACTCCAGAGATAGGGGAATGCAAAACATAGAATTCATGGCTTCTTTCCCATGATCTTTCAAAGTTATATTTTTTTAAAGATGTTATTTTTATTTATTTGACAGAGAGATCACAGGTAGGCAGAGATAGAGGGGGAAGCAGGCTCCCTGCTGAGCAGAGAGCCCAATGCAGGACTCGATCCCAGGACCCTGAGACCATGACCTGAGCCAAAGGCAGAGGCTTAACCCACTGAGCCACCCAGGTGCCCCAAAGTTAAATTTTTTTCATTTTATTTTTTTCTCATTCTATTTATTTAATTTTTCCTCTTTCCTATTTTAATGTTTTTAACCATTTTATCTTATCAATAACTTTTTTAAAAATCTTTTTTAATTTTCATTGTTATCGTTGTATTCTATCCCTTCATTGTATTTAACCTTATTTTTTTATACATATAGGTTTTCCTTTCTTTAAAATTTTGGGATACAGTTTCTTCTAATGAATCAAAATATACCCTAAATCTAGCACATGGATTTGTTCTAGTCTCAAGCCTAATCATATTCTTTCCCCTCTTTTTCTTTCTTTTTTCAACCAACTTCTTATCTTATCAATCCCTTTTTAAGAATCCTTTTTAATTTTCATCTTTACAGTCATATTCCATTCCTTCATCTTGTTTACCCTTATTTTTGTAAATATATAACTTTTTCTTTCTTTAAAATTTTGGGAGGCAGTTTCTTCTAACAGACCAAAATACACCCAAATTCAAGTGTGTGGCTCTGTTCTATTCACCACTCTAATAAATATAATATTATATATATTTTTATATATGCATACTATATAATATGTATATGTAATATACATATTATTATATTATATTATATTATATATGTATATATAATATACATATTATATATTATATATTATATTGATTATAATTAATTAAATAATTATATATTATATATTACATGCGTATTATAATTTATATATATAAATTTATACTTTATATATAAATTTATAATTTTTATATATATAAATATATACATATTTATATGTATATATACATATTTATTATATATTATTATTTATATATTATCATATATGTATATATGTGTATATATTCATTATATATTATATATATTTATATATAAATATATATGTGTATATATGTATACATATGTATTTATGTATATATATAAATAAACATAATATTATATATATTTTTATATGCACATATTATATATAATATATATTATATTATATTAATTATAATTAATTAAATATTTTATATATTTATATATACATATTATATGTTATATTATATATACATATGTATTATATATTATATTTACATATATACATATTATATATATAATATATAGTATGATATATATATTAGAATAACTGGGATCCCAGAAGAAGAAGAAAGAGAGAGGGAGGCAGAATATATTGGCCCAAATTATACCAGAGAATTTCCCTAATTTGGCAAAGAGAACAAGCATCAAAATCCGGGAGGCACAGAGAATCCCCCTCAAGAACAATAAAAATAGGTCAACACCCTATCATCTAATAGTAAAACTTACAAGTCTCAGTGACAAAGAGAAAATCCTGAAAGCACCTCAGGACAAGAGGTCTGTAACATACAATGGTAGAAATATTAGATTGGCAGCAGACCTATCCACAGAGACCTGGCAGGCCAGAAAGGACTGGCATGATATATTCAGACACTAAACAAGAAAAATATGCAGTGAAGAATAGTATATCCCACTAGGCTGTCATTGAAAATAGAGAGATAAAAAGCTTCCAGGACAAACAAAAACAAAAAGAATTTGCAAACAGCAAACCAGCCCTACAGGAAATATTGAAAGGGGTCCCGTAATCAAAGGGAGAGCCTAAAAGTAACAGACCAGAAAGGAAAAGAGTCAATATACAGTATCAGTCACTTTACAGGAAATACAATGGCACTAAATTCATATCTTTCAATAGTTACCCTGAATGTAAATGGGCTAAATGCCCCAATCAAAAGACACAGGGCATCAGAATGGGTTTAAAAAAAAAAAAAAAAAAAAGACCCATCAATATACTATCTGCAAGAAACTCATTTTAGACCCAAAGACACCTCCAGATTTAAAGTGAGGGAGTGGAAAACAATTTCCCATGCTAATGAACATAAAAAGAAAGCTGAGGTGGCAGTCCTTATATCAAATCAATTAGATTTTAAGCCAAAGACTATAATAAGAGATGAAGAAGGACACTATATCATACTTAAAGTGTCTATCCAACAAGAAGGTCTAACAATTTTTTTAAAGATTTATTTATTTATTTGACAGACAGAGATCACAAGTAGGCTGGGGGGGGTGCGGGAGCAGGCTCCCCACTGAGCAGAGAGCCCAGTGCAGGGCTTGATCCCAGGATTCTGAGACCATGACCTGAGCTGAAAGTAGAGGCTTAACCCACTGAGCCACCCACATGCCCCTAGATCTAACAATTCTAAATAACTATTCCCCTAACATGGAAGCAGCCAATTATATAAACCAAATAATAACAAAATCAAAGAAATACATTGACAGTAATACAATAATAGGAGGGGACTTTAACACCCCCTCAGTGAAATGGACAGATCATCTAAGCAAAAGATCAACAAGGAAATAAAGGCTTTAAATGACACACTGGACCAGATGGACATCACAGATATATTCAGAACATTCCATCCCAAAGGAACAGAATACACATTCTTCTCTAGTACATATGGAACCCTCTCCAGAATAGATCACATCCTGGATCACAAATTAGGTCTCAGCTGGTACCAAAAGATTGGGATCATTCCCTGCATATTTTCAGACCACAGTGCTTTGAAACTCAAACTCAATCACAAGAGGAAAGTTGGAAAGAACTCAAATACGTGGAGGCTAAAGAGCATCTTACTAAAGAATGAATGGGTCTACCAGGAAATTAAAGAAGGGTTTTAAAAATTCATGGAAACAACCCTATGACCCAGCAATCACACTACTGGGTATTTACTCTACAGATACAAATGTAGTGATCCGAAGGGGCACATGCACCCAAATGTTTATAGCAGCAATGTCCACAATAGCCAAACTATGGAAAGAACCTAGATGTCCATCAACAGATGATGAATAAAGAAGATGTTGTGTGTGTGTATATATATACACACACACATACATATGTATACACACACACACAATGGAATACTATGCAGCCATCAAAAGAAATGAAATCTTGCCATTTGCAACAACGTGGATGGAACTAGAGGGTATTATGCTGAGCAAAATAAGTCAATCAGAGAAAGACAATTATCATATGATCTCTCTGATATGAGGAATTTGAGAGGCAGAATGGGAGATTTGGGGGGTAGGGAAGGAAAAAAAGAAACAAGACAGGATCAGGAGGGAGACAAACCATAATAGACTCTTAATCTCACAAAGCAAACTAAAGGTTGCTGGAGGAAGGAGAGGTGTGGAGAGGGTGGTTGGTTTACGGACATTGGGAAGGTTATGTGATATGGTGAGTGCTGTGAAGTGTGTAAGCCTGACAATTCACAAACCTGTACCCCTGGGACAAATAATACATTATATGTTAATAAAAATAATTAATAATAAAAAAAATTTCATGGAAACAAATGAAAATGAGAACACAACTGTTCAAAATCTTTGGGACAGAGCAAATGCAGTCCTGAGAGGAAAGTATATAGCAATACAAGACTTTCTCAAGAAAGAGGAAAGGTCTCAAGTACACAACCTAACCCTACACCTAAAGGAGCTGGAGAAAGAACAGCAAAGAAAGCCTAAATACAGCAGAAGAAAAGAAATAATAAACATCAGAGCAGAAATCAATGAAATAGAAACCAAAAGAACAGTAGAACAGATCAACGAAACTAGGAGTTGGTTCTTTGAAAGAATTAATAAGATTGGTAAACCCCTGGCCAGACTTATCAAAAAGAAAAGGGAAAGGACCTGAATTAATAAAATCATAAATGAAAGAGGAGAGGTCACACCAACACCAAAGAAATACAAACAAATATAAGAACATATTATGAGCAACTATACACTAGCAAATTTGACTATCGGAAGAAATTAATGCATTCCTAGAGACATATGAACCACCAAAACTGAACAAGGAAGAAATAGAAAACTGAACAGACCCATAACCGGTAAGGAGATTGAAGCAGTCATAAAAAATCTCCCAACAGGGGCGCCTGGGTGGCTCAGCGGGTTAAGTCTCTGCCTTCAGCTCACGTCATGATCCCAGGGTCCTGGGATCGAGCCCCGCATCGGGTTCTCTGCTCCACGGGGAGCCTGCTTCCCCCTCTCTCTCTGCCTGCCTCTCTGCCTACTTGTAATTTCTCTCTGCCAAATAAATAAATAAAATCTTAAAAAAAAAAATCTCCCAACAAACAAGAGCCCAGGGCCAGATGGCTTCCCAGAGAATTCTACTAAACATTTAAAGAAGAATTAATACCTATTCTCCTGAAACTGTTCCAAAAAATAGAAATGGAAGGAAAACTTCCAAACTCATTTTAGGAGGCCACCATCACCTTGATCCCAAAACCAGACAAAGACCCCATCAAAAAGGAGAATTATAGACCAATATCCTTGATGAACACAGATGAAAAATTCTCACCAAAATACTACCAATAGGATCCAACAGTACATTAAAAGGATTTTTCACCACGACCAAGTGGGATTTATTCCTGGGCTGCAAGGTTAGTTCGACAACTGCAAATCAATCATTGTGATACAATACATTAATAAAAGAAAGAACAAGAACTGGGCACCTGGGTGGTTCAGTGGGTTGAGCCTCTGCCTTCGGCTCAGGTCATGATCTCAGGGTCCTGGGATCAGGTCCCACGTTGGGCTCTCTGCTTGGCGGGGAGCCTGCTTCCCCCTCTCTCTCTGCCTGCCTCTCTGCCTACTTGTGATCTCTATCTGTCAAATAAATAAAATATTTAAAAAATAATAATTTTAAAAAGAAAGAACAAGAATCATATGATGCTCTCCATAAATGCTGAAAAAGCATTTGACAAAGTACAGCATCCTTTCTTGATCAAAACTCTTCACAGTGTAGGGATAGAGGGTACATACCTCAATATCATAAAAGCCATCTATGAAAAACTCACAGCAAATATCATTCTCAATGGGGAAAAACTGAGAGCTTTCCCCCTAAGGTCAGGAATATGGCAGGGCTGTCCACTATCACCGCTGCTATTCAAACAGTACTAGAAGTCCTAGCCTCAGCAACCAGACAACAAGAAGAAATAAAAGGTATCTGAATCAGCAAAGAAGTCAAACTCTCACTCTTTGCAGATGATATGGTACTTTATGTGGAAAACCCAAAAGACTCCACTCAAAAACGTCTAGAACTCATACAGGAATTCAGTAAAGTGTTAGGATATAAAATCAATGCACAGAAATCAGTTGCATTTCTATACACCAACAGCAAGACAGAAGAAAGAGAAATTAAGGAGTCGATCCCATTTTCAACTGGACCCAAAACCATAAGATGCCTAGGAATAAATCTAACCAAAGAGGCAAAAAATCTGTACTCAGAAAACTATAAAGTGCTCATGAAAGATATTGAGGAAGACAAGAAGAAATGGATAAAAGTTCCATGCTCATGGGTAGTAAGAACAAATATCGTGAAAATGTCTATGCTACCTAAAGCAAGCTACACATTTAATGCAATCCTTATCAAAATACCACAAATGTTTTTCAAAGAAATGGAACAAATAATCCTCAAATTTATATGGAACAAGGGAAGACCCCAAATAGCCAGAGGAATGCTGAAAAAGAAAACCAAAGTTGGCGGCATCATGATTCCAGACTTCAAGCTCTATTACAAAGCTGTAATCATCAAGACAGTATAGTACTGGCACAAAAACAGATACATAGATCAATGGAACAAAACAGAGAGCCCAGAAATGGGCCCTCAACTCTATGGTCTACTAATCTTTGACAAAGCAGAACAGAATGTCCAATGGAAAAAAAGATAGTCTCTTCAACAAACGGTGTTGGGAAAATTGGACAGCCACATGCAGAAGAATGAAACTGGACAGTTTCCTTACACCACACACAAAAATAGACTCAAAATGGATGAAAGACCTCAATGTGAGACAGAAATCCATCAAAATCCTTGGGGAGAACACAGGCAGCAACCTCTTCAACCTCAGCCACAGGAACTTCTTCCTAGAAACATCGCCAAAGGCAAGGGAAGCAAGGGCAAAAATGAACTATTGGGACTTCATCAAGACAAAAAGCTTTTGCACAGCAAAGGAAACAGTCAACAAAACCAAAAGACAACCAACAAAATGGGAGAAGATATTTGCAGATGACATATCAGATAAAGGGCTAGTATCCAAAATCCATAAAGAACTTACCAAACTCATCACCCAAAGAACAAATAATCCAATCAAGAAATGGGGAGAGGACATGAAAAGACATTTCTGCAAAGAAGACATCCAGATGGCCAACAGACACATGAAAAAGTGCTCAACAATACTCAGCATCAGGGAAATGCAAATCAAAACCACAGTGAGATACCACCTCACACCAGTCAGAATGGCTAAAATTAACAGGTCAGGAAAAGACAGATATTGGCGAGGATGTGGAGAAAGGGGAACCCTCCTACACTGTTGGTGGGAATGCAAGCTGATGCAGCCACTCTGGAAAGCATTATGGAGGGTTCTCAAAAAGTTGAAAATAGAGCTACCCTACAACCCAGCAATTACATGACTGGGTATTTACCCTAAAGATGAAAATGTAGTGATCCGAAGGGGCATGTGCACCCAAATGTTTATAGCAGCAATGTCCACAATAGCCAAATTACGGAAAGAATCTAGATGTCCATCAACAGATGATGAATAAAGAAGATGTGGTATATATATACAATGGAACACTATGCAGCCATCAAAAAAACCCCAAAATCTGGCCATTTGCAACAACGTGGATGGAACAAGAGGGTATTATGCTAAGCAAAATAAGTCAATCAGAGAAAGACAATTGCCATATGATCTCTCTGATATGAGGAATTTGAGAGGCGGGGCAGGGGGTTGTGGGGGAAGGGGGGGGGGAAATGAAATAAGACGGGACCAGCGAGGGAGACAAACTATAAAAGACTCTTAATCTCAGGAAACAAACTGAGGGTTGTTGGGGGTTGGGGGGTAGGGATATGGTGGCTGGGTTATGGACATTGGGAAGGGTATGTTCTACGGTGAATGCTGTGAATTGTGTAAGACTGATGAATCACAGACCTGTGCCCCTGAAACAAATAATACATTCTATGTTAATAAAGTAAAATTTTTTAAAAAGGTGGAAGCTAGGGGCACCTGGCAGTCCATTAAGTGTCTCCCTTTAGCTCAGGTCACAATCTCGGGGTCCTTCCCCCTTTGTGCTCTCTGAAGTCATTCACTGTGGGAGAAGCCAGCAGCTGTGCCATGAGGACCCACAGTCAGGTCTGTAAGAGGAGCCAAGGCCTCTGGACAACAGCCAGCACTGCCAGGCAAGTTGGACATCTGGCCATTGGACAGTCTATCCCCCACCGACATCTTGATGCAACCTCCTAAGAGTTCCTGAGCAACAGTCACCCAGTTAAGCTGCTCCTTGATTCTACAAAACTGATAGATCGTAAGTGCTTGTGTCTTTAAGCCCCTACATTTTGGGGTATTCCTTACTTGGCGTCAATAGACGACGAATACAAAGAAACAGCTTTCGCCATCAATGAGAGTCATAAAAAAGCTGCAGACATGACACAGGAGCCAGGGCTGGAGTAACACAAGCCAGAAAGGAGAGAGAGGGCATTCGTTCCAGGTAGAGGGAACAGCATGTGCTAAGGCACAGTGAGTGCATGGACCTGGTATTCTTGGGCTTTGCTGGGAGCACAGGAGGCACCCCAGTGAGTGGCTAGAGATGCAACAAGACCCAAGTTAGGATAAACAGGGTGACCAGTCCTCCCAGTTTGCCCTGGACAGTAGTTTGTTTTTTTTTTTTAAGAGTTCATTTATTTATTGAGAAAGAATGTGAACAAGGGGAGGGGCAGAGGGAGAGAGAAAGAATCTCAAGCAGACTCCCCATTGAGTGCAGAGTCAGACTCAAGGTTCAATCTCATGACCCTGAGATCACGACCTGAGCCGAAATCAAGAATCAGATGCCTTAACCGACTGAGCCACCCAGGCGCCCCCCACCCAGGACAGTCTTGATTGACACCTATTATCCCCACATCCCAAGCAATTTACTCTTTGTCTGAGATAAAATGGTCTCATATTAGATGATTATGAGCTAGATGTGATCGCCCTGCTGATGAGCCCCATGTGTAGGCTTTACCCTGGAGGCACAGGGAGCCATGGAAGGGTTTTGAGCTTGGGAGTGACCTGATCCCAGGTGCTTCAGAAAGATGCATTTGCAGAGAAGGCACAGGCGTGCCAGGTGAACTGAGATGCAGCACGGACTGGTCTGGAGTGAGTGTGGAGGCTTGACCGGGGTTGAACAAGCTGAGAGACAAGGGAGGACCTGGACACAGCTGGTCAGGCGGTCAGTGACTACGACAGCCTCTAAAGAGGCCAGAACAGTGGTAATGGCGTCCAGGGAAGTTTCGGAAAATTTAGGAAATACTGAAAAGACTCTGTTGCAGTAAAAGCTGGAGGAGGAGAAGCTGGAGGGCAAGCTGTGGTGCAAAGACTGTCGGGAGCGTGGCCCCCACATTTCAGGGGCCGGGGCTCCATCTAAAAGTAGCTCTCAAATGAGTCCCTTCAATCAGAGCCAACCAGGCTTTGGCCGGTTCATTTCTGAACTGCAGGGGTGGTCTGGCCAAAGGAATCGAAACCACATGTAACCTTGGCTAGAGCAGATGCCATCGGACCCAGTCTCCCGCGAAGGGCAGCACCACAGCCCCTACGTCCGATAGCTCGTCTCCCGCACACAAAACTGCAACAATGCAAAAAAAAAAAAAAAAAAAAAATTTTTTTTTTTCATTTTACAGTTAGGACCTCAGGCCTGGGACTGCAGGAGCCCGGCAAGGACTCAGACCCAGCCCTCCCCGGAAACCCAGCATCAGCCAGACAGAGGGTTGTGGGTGAAATCCCTAGAAACACTCTCTCACCTTCTCCCAGCTGCAATACCTTGGCTGAACTTGAGTCATCCTCCTAATAAAAATTCCATGTTCCATCAGCAGAATGCTTCCAGTCCAATTAGATCAATTTTCTCTAAGTAGCAATAAATGTGTTTTCCTTTCAGAGGCCAGCCCGACACATTAAGCAGGCTTGGGGTGGCCATTCCCTAGCCCGATGGCTCCGAGGGCGCAGGGTCAGGGGTCATAGCGCCACCGCCTCCAGCTCATTAGTGGGGCCCATTCATCTTTGCTGGGGACACCAGCACTCAACATGGTGGCAGGGCTCAGGGCGGGGGGCAGTGGGCAATTCATCAGGGATTCAGGTTCACTGGAGACAAGAGCAGAAAAGCAGACCTGCTCACAGGCCGGTGGGAGCCCAGGCCCGGCAGCTGAAGCTGGGAGCCGCCTGGTTAAAGGTTAACCTGGTCCTGGACATCGATCTGTGGCCCCCCACCCCCCCTCCAGCCACCATACGGGGAATGAAGGGCCCCCAGGGCAAGCCCCTTTGAAATGCACCTGGTTCCTGTCTGCTGGCCGAGGTTCCCTTCCGGCCACCTCCCTAACCCCCCAAATCCATCCAAGCAAGGCCTCCAAAGGCCTGGAGAATGACACTGTCACTTGGGCATCTCCCCCCCCCCTCCAGCTCAGGAACTTGCCTGGAAGAGACCCTTTGATTTGCAAATCCAGATGCTAGAAACAAGAGGATACTTCAGCCAGGCCTTACCCTGCCTTGCCGGGACCACTGGCCTAGAGGACGCTTGGCTGAAAGCATGAGACCTTTCCACTTCCCAAGGGCTGGGACTCAGAGTTCCTCACACATATAGCCCCTGCCACCCTGAGCCAGCCAAGGCCTCAGCCCAGAGACAGGATTACCAGAGGCCCAGGGCACTGGAGGCATTTGCCAGGGATGCCGGAAGGGAGGACCACAGACTGAGTGGCTTCCACAACAAATCTTCATTGTCTCACAGTTCTGGAGGCTAGAAGTCCGTGGTCAAGGTGTCAGCAAGGTCAAGGCCTCCCTGAAGATGCCCGAGAAGGGTCTGTCCCAGGCCTCTCTCCCAGCCACCGGGGGCTCCTTGGCTTATGGCAGCATCATTCCAGCCTTTCTGTGGCATTGTGTGAGTGTGTGAATGTGTGTGTGTCTGAATTTCCCCTTTTTTATAAGGACACCAGGCATATGGGATTAGGGCCACTGTCATGACCTCATTCTAACTGAGTCACCCGTTTGAAGACACCATCTCCAAATCCAGCCACATTCTGAGTTCCCGGGGATTAGGATTTCAGCGTATGAACGAGAGGGTATATCATTGAGCCCACAGTAGTCTCCCTTTGGGCCACAGGAGAGGAGAGCCCCAGTGCTCCCGGCTCATTTGGGGATGCAGATGTGAACGGAGTGACCGCCAGGCCCAGCAGAAGGTGCTGGGGAACGTCTGCAGTCTGCCCCGTGAGTTCATAGCTGGCACGGAGGCAGGCACTCATCCATCACACAAGTAAATGTACAGTTACAATCTGTGATGAGGGCCCCGAAGCACAGGTGTGGGCAGCTAGAAACGCGGGTCCCCAGGTCACACTGCAGGTAAGACGTAGAGCTGGATCGGCCGTGACAATGGCAAGACCATGCCTGGCGTCCCTGGGCTCTTGCTCAGTCCAGCCGACCCCCACCCTCACATCCTCCCATCCTCCCATCCCAGCCCCCCTCCCAGCCTGATCCCTTTCCTGGAAACCGGATTAATAGCATCTGAGCAAGCCTGGCCAGGAAGCACAGCTCGGGGTAACCTTTCTGGAGAGCTCCGGGGGCCTGGCAGAGGTCTTCCTGATTTACACTGCCCCGGCAGCCCGCCCTCCTCGACAGAGAGCCCCTCCTTCTGCTCAAGCTGCACTCCATCCAGACAACGACCCCCAGGTCCTGGGCCCCAAAGTCACCTCCTTGGGGAGACATTGCCGAGCAGACCCCCATAGCAGCTCCCACACCAAACCTCTCCTCAGCACCCTAAGCCCAACTGAGACTAAATAATGGATTACAAAATTAGCTGTTCTGTGTCTGTCTCCCCTGGAGGCTGCGAGCTTTCTGACAACTGAGACGATGTTCTCATGCACTTCCATCTGCCCCCAGTCCCACCCGCGCCGGGGACACAGCAGTGCTCTGGAAACACAGGCTGAATATATCAACACAATTCTTGATTGTTTAATCAACCTCCTACTTCTCCCCAAACCACAAGCTGACCCACCAGCCAGAGGCCAAATCTCTGCTGCTCCTGAGGGCACCAGGGGGATAAAGAGGAGGAACAAGAGAGATGCTATTCAGAGTGGGGAATGGGGAGGGAGAGCTCGGGAAATGACAAGAGAGCGAGAACATGCAAAGTGGATTTGCAGAAAAGTGAGTATTTCCATTTGGCCAGACCAGGGCTTGAAGGCCGGGCTCAGGCGGCAGTCACAGGTGCCCATGGAAGGTCTCTGAGTGGTGCCCATTCTGAAAGGCAGAACAGGTGCCAAATGTGAGACCAGAGGTCAGGAAAGCGGAGTTTGCTATAGCCAAGGTCCCAGCGCTGCCCCCCAGAGAAGGCAATCAAGGTGACTGAAGGAAAGCAGGAAAGGGGGCAATGACACCGAATCTGAGGACATGTGTGCCACAGGGAGGAGGGATTCGGTGGAGCAGCGTGATCAGGAAAGCAGAGAAGGAGGAGGGAAGCTGGGTGGGCCCTGTGCACTGGGAGGGAGGCACTCTGGTCCTCCAGAACTGTAAGAGAATCAACTTGTGTTATTCTAAGTCCCTCAGTTTGTGGTAGTTTCTACAGCAGTGATAGAAAACTAATACACACAGTCACACAATTAGGCAGAGGGGCATGTAGAGTCTCTGAGGAAGGAGGAAGGCTGCCATGGGTGGTTGTTCAGGTCACGCACTACCCAAACATAGTCAGCTAAGAAGGTCATCGGGGGCTGAATTTTAGCCCACACTCCTCTTACTAAACCGTGAGCCCTTGTGGAGACCATGGCGACGATGAGGGGTGGGGGGGATACACAGAGAAAAGACACCCTTTTCTAATTCACACTCGGACACTTTCCATTTGCCAAAAAATGTGACCCCAGGGGAAGAGGGGCAGAGGTTCTTAATTTGCATACTTAACTGTGGCTTGGCAGGGGACTTTGACTCTCCCTGAGGTAGTCAGGAAGGCCTTCACAGAGGAGGTGATACCTGGACTAGTTCTTTAAACAACAAACAGGGAAGGAAAGGGGAGTCATTCCTAGGAAAGAGAATGGCATAGAAGTCTGAAAGAGCTTGTTGCACTTGGAGGAAGAGGGGAAAGCGCCACCTGGCCGGGGAGGTCCTCCGGAGATGCAGGGTTCCGTTTGGGACCTTCAGAGTCTGAGGTGCCTGTTGACCTTCAGGGGCAAGTGTCTTAGGAGTTCCAGCAAGAGGTCTAGACTGTTCCACACCAGCCTCCAGACGCCACCCCAGCAACCTGGCCTGGACCAGACTCAGGGTCCCTACCCGCCTGCCCAGCCCCTCAGACTTCCGCCCCGTGGCTCCAAGGGGCGCCCGGCTGCTGCACCACTTGCTTTTCGGGGCTAGTAGTCTGTCGGTCCCTACAGTGCCCTCCCCTTCCCACCAGCACTTAACTCCAAGACAAGTATTGATGGTGCCTTGACCTTCCCTAATATATTGCCACAAGGTGACATGGGCCAGTCCTGCTGTCCCCGGCAGGCCACAGCCCCTCCCTGGCCCTGAGCAAGGAACAAGGAAAAGCCATCAAGCTGGGCGCGAGGTTTGCGATACAAATGGCAGTAAGTAAGTTGTTTTCAGGAGGAGAATGGGCCCCCACAGACTAATGGCCATCCGTGGCTTCCTCCCTCCCCCTCCCCAAGCTTCCACCCTCCAGAGCTGGCCCAGCTGGAAAGTTCCAGTGGCTCCGGACCCCTCTCTCCCCACCCCCCAAGCCCTTTTGCTGACAGTATAACCTTCAGGAACCTGAAATTCCTGAGTGGTCCCCAGAGCTCAATGCATCTTGAAAGAAAATTTGTGTAATGTCATTTCAGGCTGTCCCTAATCCAGAATTATTGAGGGGGGGCTGGGACCTGGGAATTGCCTGTGACACTTGACAAATACTTGGCTTTGTGTAAATGGACAGGCTCCTGAAATAACTGCCTTTGGATGTCACATGAAGAGAAATTAATTCTTTATTAACTTCCGCAATGATAATCTAATAAACCCATCGGGCCTCCAGGCCCCAGCTTTTAAAGAGCTTGGTGGTTTGGATGCAAATGTCTCTCGACCCCATTTTGTCGGGAATGTACTCGTGGAGAGGAGAAATAATCAGCGCTGGGGGTCAGGTGTCAGATCAGGGTCAAAATGGGTGACTTTCATGGCTCCACACAGACCCGAGATTCAGGAGACTTAGCCCTCTCTGTGAAGGCCAGCTGTGCTGGGTTTCCTGGGATGGACCTCAATTTCAGATACGCTGTCCCTTTGTCCCCAAAAGAGCATTTGTTCTGGTCAAATGACAGTCTCTCATTTTTGCTTACATTAAGAAGTCCCCATAACCTTCACCCTCCAGTTCCAAAGGACGGTCATCCATTTCTTTCAACTCCTCGGTCCCTGCCATGTGTCAGACACAGGAATCCAAGACCCTGTCTTTGGGGGATTACAGCCCAGTGAGGAAACAAAACAACAAAATGGGCTGTGATTGTAAACTGGGGGAAATGCTATGAGGACCGAGAATCCCTGGGAGAGCAGACAAAGCCCACTTCTCCTTGGAGATGAGTCCTGAATGTGGTCACCGTGCCGGCAGTGTGAGCACTAGACAACCAGCTGGGAGTGGCCTTCGGGTCCTTTGGGTCCAACCTCCCTGGCAAGGTCCTGGCTGCACCACCCCTGCCGTGAGCCCCCACAGAAACAGGAGTCTGAAGGTCCATCCTGGAGGCAGGAAGAGCAGGAGAAAGAGGGGAAGGAAGGGGGATTATCGTTGCCTCCCAGAGCTGATGGGGGGTGCATGGGCCTTTGAGAGCAGGGAAATCAGAAAACTCCAGACTGCCAGAGGCAGAAGATCCCAGCCTGATATGGTGCTTTACCCACTTGCTCACTTGCCAGCACAGGGAACTCACCACCATTCAAGGCCCCAGAGAACTCCTGATTGCCCAAGTTCTTGAACAGAGCAGCACGTGTGCGTGCGCGCGCGTGCATGTGTGTGTGTGTGTGTGTGTGTGTGTGTTTAAATGAATTTAGGGCATAATAAATGCATATCACAAACTAGCAAAGAAACAAAGGCTTATTCTATCCATGATACTAGCTCAGTGGTCTAACTATATGAGACCTCCAATGGACTTAAAAACAGTAAAAATCAAACAAGAAAAAAAAGGTAGGCAAATGGAATTTGGGGGTACGGAAAGGATTTTTCTAAGCACGTAAGCGATAGAAGATTCACAGAGGAAAAGATAAACGAATGTGACTGCATAAAAACTTGAAATTTCTCTACGTTATGGACTCAAGCAGGAGAATCAATACCCCTTTTTAAAGGGGGCAAAGGTCGAAGGAGATAATTTACGAAAGAAGAAATACAAACAGCTAATATGCATATAGGGGAAAAAAATGTACCATCATGTTCCTAATCATAGAAATGCCAGTTAAAGCTGCCGTAAGGTGTCAGCTCTCACCTATCAAATTGATTTTTAAAAAGTGTAACGACGACGTTTGATGTGAAAACGAGCACTCCCTCGGGCTGCTGGCAGAAGTTAAAACTTCGTCTAATGCCAGATTCTTCAATACACAAAGAGCGCGGTTTCATAGAGAGTGGTGGCATGAAGAGAGATGTACAAGCCTCATCAACCAAACACAAAACGTGGGCTTTCGTTCAGATCCTGATTCAAATAAGTTGTATGTGGGAAGACATTTTTGAGATCATTGGACAAAACTTGACCGAGCCAGATATTAGATGACATTTAGGAATTATTGTCCATTTTTTTTAGGTGGGCAAATGGCATCCTGGTTATGCCACAAGACGTTATTGTACCTATTTAAGAAGTAAAACTTAACTTTTACAGGGGAAATAATTCAACATCAGGACCTGCTTTAAAACATTCCAACAACAACCAGAAAAAATGAGGAAGGGATAGATAAAACTGTCAGGATGTCAGTAATTGTGAAACCTGAATGGTAACACAGGGTGTCTGGTTCACAACTCTCTCCAACATATATTTGAAATTTTTTCCATAATAAAAGGTGTTTTTACTATATCACTTGAACCGGTTACCTTGCTTTGAGGTTCTATCCTAAGGAAATGTTGTTCAAAGATGTGCACAAAGATTTATGTACAAGATATCAACAAGAAAATTAGTCATCAAAGAAAAAACCCATTACAGCAAAATATCACATAACAATTTGTGATGACAGCCAAAGAGCTACAACCTGGGCCACTAGGGCAAAAAGAGATTTTTAAAAACACATATCAGCCTTTGAAAAATGTTCACATATTAAGTGATGGGAGAAGGAGAAGCAAGGTACAAAATTATAATATTCACTATGATCCCAATTATCTTCAAAATGAATACATTTGCACAAGGGAAAAAAGGCCAAAAGGTTAACAGTGGTCATCTCTGGAAGGTATAATTACAGATGATTTTTATTTGCTTCTTTAAACTTTTCTATATGCAACAAGGTGGAAAAAATATAATTATCTTAAGAGCCGGTGCCAAAACTCCTCTCGGAAAGAACCCAGCTTTGGAGAAACACCTTCATGCACACGTGGGTCTAGAAGCTGAATCCTTGAAGGCCTGGCCCAAGGGGAATCTGACACCAGGCCCAGCTGCTCCTCAGGGCGATGTGGGCAGGGCTCTAAGAAGCAGGGGAGGCTTGGAGAACATAAACCAGAGGGAAACACACAGAGGCTTTGAGTGTCCTTTGCTTTGGGGATGAGGGGTCAGCTCATTTCCCCTGGAACTGAGAGATCATGTCTCTCCCTGCACCCCCAGCTGACATCTCAGTAACCCGTATGTTCCAAGTGTCCCACGATAACGGGCATTGCTTCTAAAATCAGAAAGAAAATTCAGGTTTTCTTTTTCTTTGTTAAAGGAAACCAAGTTTTCTTTATCCCAACCTGGAACCTGCCTTCCTGGAGCCATCTCTAATCGCTCCCCACCTGGGTTCATCCAGATCAAGTTGGCTCTGTCTCTCCCCTGAAGCCTGATGGGAGTAAAGATGGCATTCACTTCAGTGGTTGACCTTAACTCTTGTCTGGTAGCGTCGCCCAGCATGCTGCTTCACCCCGGAAGAAGCCTTTCATCCCGCTTACAAAAACCCAATCCAGTTTGTGGGGTTTTTTCCCCACTTACAGAACTGGTCTCCTCATGTCCCTTCCCATAGCGCTCCCCAGCTGGCATTTCCTCTTGGGAGGTCTGAGTCCCCAGCTCTTTGAGGCTCCTTCTCCCAGGTTCTAACTTCTGGGGCACCCCCCACACACACACACAAAGCCATGATGCCTTGGTGTTTAGTTTTTACCTCTTCAGTTTTCTGAGGACCGCCTATCCTTTCTATGAAACCTTACTATAAAATACCCGCTGTGGTTTCTGCCTCCTGATTGGCCCTGACTGATATGCCACTGCTGGGTGTCATCTTCCCCCACTGTGCAGCTAAGGGGTGATTTTTCAGATGCATCTGTTAGATTTCCTCCTGTGAGGTTGGAACATAGCCCCCGCCTACCTAGAGATGGTTGAATCCTGTCTTCCACCCTTTTGACTATCCCTCCCAGTCTCACGCCCTCTACCAGTGTGCTCCACTGACCTATGGCCCTCATCATGGAGGCCTCTGCACACCCCTGACAGCCTCCCTCCCTTCCCCCCAAAGCACCTTGCAAGAGGCCTTGCCCTCATCTGGGTACTCAAGAATCACACAAGAGCTGAGACAGGTGGAAAGTCATGTACGAGTCATCCTAAAACTGCAATCCAGCCCCAGTGGGCCATGGCCTGTGTCAGCTAGCACCCCCACGGCTGCCCCTGGAGAGAATGGGCCTCCACAGTGAGAATCCGGCATCTCCATCACCCAGAGAGCCACGAGCCTCACATTGGGAACCGCTGCGCCACTCTCCCTTGGAGCACATTCACCCAGGTCCAGTGTTTATGCTGTTTACTAACTTCACATCAAAGTAGCAGCACAAATAATATCAAAGCCCTATTTTGTAAATTGCATGTAAATTATATAATTTTCCCAGGAATAATTTTTACATCTAATTAGCACAAATTGTCTTAACAAAAAAAAAAAAGTTGCATCCAAAAATAGTACATGGGTTTTGGTTACCTTAATTAGAAATATTTCCTTTAAAATGGAAATAAGCAATCTTGCAAATCAAAGAGACTCCAAGGTCAGGCTTGGGGACCCCAGATTCTTTTGGGGGTTCCAGGAGGTTCTTGGAGGAAAGATCTCATTGGAAAGAGGTTATTTATTATCTGGGAAAGAGAAGGTCACCCAACGCGATCTCACCTCCGGGGTTGGGGAGTTAAACCCCAGAAGGAAAAGAGAAGATATGTACGGAATGCTCACTCCCTCGTAACAACCTCAACTCAGAGGTGATCCTAGCACTTCTGTATTCTACTGGCAGCAGCTAGTCAGAACCAAAGGGCAGAGGGAATAGAGCTAGAACATTCCCAGTGGAGCCTTGGAACCTTCTTGATAAGCACAGGAGATGGACACTGGTGAGCCCCAGATGTCTCTGCCCCAACGCTCTACCCAGGACCAGGTCCTCCAGCCCTCTGCCCATAGACTGGGATTGGCTCCCTCTCCTCATCATCCATGGGCTGGATTCCTGGTCCAGACTCCTCTGAGAAGTCTTCAGCTGGCCACCCACCTGGGAAGGCATGTCATTTCTGTGTAGAGGCTCTGGCTGCCACAAGATCACCTTCACCCATCCACAAAGATGACTGCCAGAGGCCTGCCCTCCTCCCCCCCAGCCCTGGGACATTTGTCGGGGTGAAGCTCCTGGTCACCACCCACAGCTCTCCGTTCCTCAACCCTGCCTACACCCCACCGCTGAGTCCTGTGTTCATTACCAGGACCGTTACAAACTGAGGAGCTTAAACAGAAACTTATCTATTCTAGAGTCCACGATCAAGGCACAGACCATGTTGGTGCCTCCTGAAAGCGTGAGGGAGAATGTGGTCCAGGCTTCTCTCTTCCTCAGCTTCTGGTTGTCTACTGACAATCTTTGATGTCCCTTGCCTTATAGATGCCAAGCCTTCAAGCATCCCTTGGCATTCTCCCTTCACACCATCTTCCCTCTGTACATGTCTCTGTGTCCGAATTCCCTCTTTATAAGGACACAGTCATATATGATCAGTGCCCACCCTAATAACCTTGTTTTAACTTGATTATCTGCAAAGATCCTACATCTGAATGAGGTCACATTCACAGGTACTAGAAATTGGGACTTCAATATTGGCAGGGAGGGTAGGGGGGAAGAGGGCACAATTCAACCCACAACAGGGTCCCAGCATGCTTTGAGGTCTTGGCTACAAATGCCTTGACAGCCCTGGGCAACCCCACCTGCCCAACAACCAGAGAGAAGGGTAAGGGCTGTTCTGATGGGAACACCTCCACCTCCCATCCCCAGGCCCAGAATGAGTGGCTGTGGGAGGCAGGTGTGGGAGAAGAGGAATGGAAGCAGCCAAACTCTGAGCCCTGCCACATCAGTAGCATTGTGAGGATTAATAATTATTAAGTTATTCATAAAGATTAATCTGGATCCCTCCTAAGAGCTCCAGACGAAGCTTGTTCCTAGCTAGAAACAAATGGATGAAAACAACTCAGAAGACACCCGCCCACCAGCCCAGGGACCAAGAGACCCCACTTCACCTCCTGGGGTTCTCTGGGCTCAGAAGCAGACCTGGGTTTGAATTCCACCTGCCACTTTGTGGCTAAGACCCCTTGAGCAGGCCTGTCCCTTTCTCCCAGGATTGAGTGAGCATGGCATACGAGGCATTTGCCAAGTTATGCACAAATAAGCGCTTCTGTAAGTGTTTGCTGAGCCTCCCAGGGAAGGCCCGAGGCAGGAGCCTTGCTGAAGCCGGAGCCCTGAGTCAGGGCCACACAGGCTGAGGAATGGTAGAGTGACAGCACATCACTGACACGGAGGCTGCATGGGACTTCTTTCTGCTCGTTGATGATGGTGGCCAACGCTGAGCCAGTAATGCCTAAAACGGACACAGCATGGCCCTAGAGTTGACAACACAGACAGACAGGCACACACACACACACACACACACACACACACATGCGTGCGCACTGCCTGGATTTCAGGGCCCAGGGCCAGGGCCATTGTTCACTCTGCCCTATTTCACTTCTTCTGATGTTCTCAGAATCTCCCCTTCGGAGGTCCTCAGCAAGTTTATATTTGGGAATAATTGTAACGTAATTTGATACATAATTAGGGCAGAATAGAAGACTGCGTTTTTAACTACCCATACATCCCCATCTCATTTAAATAATTCCTAATATATCCAAGCAGGCTGCCTCACGCGGCACTGATGTGTACTGAGCTGAGGATAATGAAATAAGGGATGGGAGAGGGGAAATGCTATTTCAGAGTCTGAAGATCACCAATTAATGACATGAAAAACCGAGAGGGACTCTGTTCACTTAATGTCCCCTGCGCAAGGCACAAATGCAGACGCTCACAGGCTCCCCGGTCAGCTCCCCCAAGGCAATCACGAGAAGCCAGAGGACAAGGAGGGTGGGGAGAGCAGCAGGAGCAGACCCGAGGGGACAGAGCTGGCACAAGGATGTCCCCCGCCCCCACCACCAAGATGGCCACTTTCACATCTCACTGCCCCTCCACCGCCCTGACCCAGCCCCCACTCCTCGATGCCTCCCCTCACCCTCCACCACACGTTTCATGCCAGCACTGAGAACCAGCCAGACATTCAAGGACCCTGTTCTAATGAAACAAGCTACCCACTCAGACCACCAGCTCATCACAGCCCATGACCCTGAGGGACATGGTCCCCATCTGTACTTCCAGCCCAGGCCACAGACCACTCCCTAGACTCTAACCTCACATGCTCAGGGCCTTTGCACAGGCTTCCCCTCTGCCTGGACGCTGGCCTGACTCCTCCCTAGCTGGCTTCTATCCATCTTCAGGCTTCAGTTACATATCTCCTCCTCAGAGAGGCCTTCCCAGGGCTCCTGCCATTTGTTATCCCAGTGCCCCATGTATCGACGTCCCAGCACAAACCACAAGATGTCACTTTCACGTTCTACTCCCAAGCTCCACGCATCAGGGACCATGTGGTATTTCCTCCTATGTAAGCTGACCCTAACCCAGAGCAAGCACAGAGTAGGAAGCAGCACCAGTGCTCCGTATATGTTGAATGGATGATTCTGTGGGGGGGATGGGGGGGAGGGGTAAACAGCACTGGCCCCACATTCCTGCTTAGTGTCTCCCCTCCAACCCCCTCCATCACATGCTTCTCAGAATACCCCACCACCTGGCCCCGGGGGGAGGTTCATACCTCCTACTGGTCGCCTTTCTCTCTGCTACCCAAGACCTCTGCATTCCCATCACTTGTGCCCCATCAGCCAGCTCTGGGACATTACCATGTCGTTTCTCTAAGTATGATTACCAAGCCCAGCAATGTCCCACTGTCATACGGAGAGGCAAGGAGTCTGGGTTGGGGCTGGAATGGGCCAATGAGCATGGCTTCTGGCAGGAGCTGAGATGAGGTCCCAGATGATGGAAGTCACAGCCTAGGGCAGAAGCCCAGGCCAGCCAGGCCTCAGTGGCTAGGCTTCTGGGATGGGCCAGGAGAGCACTAATAGTACCATGCTCCTAGCTGTGCTAGTGCCTTAACAGAAACAAGAGTTCCTCCAGCACCTTGTGCCCCTCCACCCTCACCAAACACACCTGCACACACACACACTCCTCTTGTTTTTCCAGGACTGAGACCTCCACCCACAGTGCTGGGTGTGAACTTGATATCCAGAAAGATTCTTCCCCCATCAGTGCAACCTATAGAACTCCCAAAGGGGAACACTTGGAGGGATTTCATTTTTCTCCCAAATGGCCTCTTAGCAGCAGATCTGACTCCCAGGATCTGGATTAGCATCACCTCTCTGCAAGGAGCCTGGCACAGGGGATGACCGAGCTGTCCCACAACCCAGGATGGAAAATGGGCCAAAGCAGTTCCTGCCCAGGAACACAGCCTTCTCCCCTGTCCTCGCTCATCGGCCATCACCCTGGTGTCTTCTCACGGCTGGACTGCGGACCCCTTGGCCAAGCATCCTGGGCTGCAAGTTCCAACGTGAGCCTCCTCCCTGACCTCCGGCTCTGGTCCTCGCTGGCTTGGGAATCTTGGCTACATTCCTAGACAAACACCAGGTCCCAAGCCCTGGAAGCACCCAGGACTCCTTCCCCACTGCCAGCCCCTCTGTGGACCAGACAGACCAAAACACCCCCTTCTTAAACACACAACCCTGAAGACCACCGCATGGAAGAGTGAACATGTCATACCTCCTCATCCTGGTTTTTCAGTTCGGAAAACCCTCTGAGCACACAGCGTTCCCTCCAGGCCCCGGGCAGCATTGGGGGAGGGCTGGGAGCTCAGACTTGGGAACCAGACCCAAGCTGTCTTGCTTCCTGGCTTTGTGGCCTGGGCTCCTTGCTTCCCTCTTGCTCCCGGCTCCTCACTCATAAATGGAGGTAGATACGTTGCCTCTTTCCAAGAGCTGCTGTGAGAGCAAATGAACTAATGCTCGAGTTAACCTGCAGGTCAATACCCATTTGTCCTGTTTCGCCTGGAACTACCCCAGATTTGGCACTGAATCTCCTGCGCTCTACGGACCCTTGCTTCCCGGGTAACAAACCGGGGTCGTCGCCCTAATTAAATATGTGTGTGTATGTATATATAAGGTGCCTGACACGTGGTAGGTACTAAATAATATTAAAAAAAATAATAAAATAAGATAAATAAAAACTTGAGCTGGGCACCGGTGACATCACCTGCCAAACTGTGCCCCCGTCCCAACTTGCCCAACACTCCCCCCAGAGCAGGCTCACAGATTAACTTGGGGGCCAGGCTCCTAATTCAGTGCCTGGAGCAGGCCTTTCCAGGGCCCCCATGGGAGGCAGACCCCTTCCCCTGCCGGCCTGGGACGCCTGGAGGTGTCCCCGCACCCGGAAACGTCCTGTCCCATGGCCCCTCCTTCGGCGTCAGAGTCTTTCTGCTCCAAACAGATGGGCCTCGGGGGACCGCCCCCGCAGCCTGGGGAAGCCCCAGCCCCTTTCACACTCAGGTAAAACTTTAACCAGAGGCCTTTGGCGGTGCACTGGGCCCTGCGCTCCCATTCAGGCCATGATAAATGGCTGCTGTCACCGCGACATGAATGCCCATATTGAAGAGCCCTGCTTTCTGTCTCCCTCCCTTTCAGGCTGCCAACTTCTTCTCTCTTAAGCCACCGGGCGTCACTCACGTGTCACCTTCTCCTGAATGCCCCCCAGTCAGAGACCCTTGCTCTTGCTGCCCCTCGCCTCCCACCTGCCCACCCCTCCCCTCTCCCCCACCCTCTCCTTCCCTATCCTGCTCCCCAAATCCTCTCCTCTCCCTTCCCCTCCTCCAGCCCTGACTTGCCCCATCCCAGGCCCTGTTGCCCCTGTCACCCACACCGTCACCACCAGGACAGCTGACCCCAGACACAGAAACTCGCCATCACTGTCCCAACAGCACCAGCACCATGTTTGCAATCCTAAGGGGAAGGAGGGCAAAACCAAAAGGTAAGTGAGAAGAGAACAGAGTCATAGTGCCCTAACGCAAGGGTTTTTTACCCCAAACGCCAGGCTATTACAGCCGGCTGAGTCTGGGTTGTGTTTCTCTGGGGAGAGAAACCAAAGGTTTCATCAGATTTCCCAAAATGGGGCCAAGAATTGCAGCTCAGAGGTTTTGCTCATTCCAAGAAGGCCCACCAGCACTGGAAATCCCGAACCAGCTCCGTGCTCGGTAGCCAAGCCGCGCTGCTGAGCCAGACAACCCCACGTCTGGGGCCTCCGTCCAAGGGGCTCCCTTCCCTCACCAATGGCATAGGAGGGAGCCACACACTGAGCAGCCATGGACAAAGGGGGCCAGAACCTACCACAGGAAGGAACGCAGCCTTGATTTCCCGTCACTGGGAGAAAGGCTGTTTTCTTTGGGAGCAGGAAATGGCCGTGTGCCGGCCTATCTTTGTCAGAGCCTTCTTCAGCCCTAACACCCATCAGTCCAATAGCTGAGGAAGCTAAAGATAGGCTCCACACGTCAGGGGCCTCTCAGTAAGCTACGTCATCGGCCTGTTAAAGAGAACAGTGTCTTTCATTCAGAAAAGTGCTGCTCGTTTCATCACTGAGATGACTTTCAAGAGGCTTTCGTTGTGGTGACAAATGTGCTGCGAGGTTTGGGATGTGAGAAGGGCACGGTGTCCTCACACGTGCCGGGGCCCCTCAAGACTACCTTTCAGGTGCGTCTCCACGCCCACCCTGGGGACCAGAGCCTGGCCTCAGACTCCCTGCATGTCACGAACCCCTGTACATGGTGGGAGATACATGAGGGCACACGTGAGGCATGGCTAAGTCTGCTGTTCCCCAGAATTCGCACAACGCAGGAGGAAAGGAGGGGCTTCTCCCCACTTCAAACGAGGGAGCCACCCCTGAGGTAAAAGAAGGACCACAGAAAGGGGCCCCTGGGTGATACAGTCAGTGAAGCTTCCAACTCTTAATTTCAAATAAGGTCATGATCTCAGGGTCCTGAGATCGAGCCTGCATCTGGCTTGCATACATGTAGCATGGAGTCTCTCTCTCTCTCCCCTTCCCCTGCTCACACTCTAAATAGATAGATAGATAGATAGATAGATAAAATCTTTTTTTAAAAAGGAAGAAGAGGGGCGCCTGGGTGGCTCAGTGGGTTGAGGCCTCTGTCTTCGGCTCAGGTCATGATCTCAGGATCCTGGGATCAAGCCCCGCATCAGGCTCTCTGCTCGGCAGGGAGCCTGTTTCCTCCTCTCTCTCTCTGCCTGCCTCTCTGCCTACTTATGATCTCTGTCTGTCAAATAAATAAAATCTTTTAAAAATTTTTTAAATAAATAAAAAGGAAGAAGAAGTACCACATATGAGCCTCCCACAGGACATGTGTGGCCCCTGGTGGCTTCCCAAATACAGAGCTGAGGCAATGAACATAGTCCCACGTATGTCCTCCAAAATAGAATTCTACAATCAAATACACTAAGGATACACAGCTTGTTACAACACCTTTCTTAGAGGACTAAGATGAAGATTAGCTGATTCCGGACACTGAGGAATCCCACGGTACCGGGACTTCCCCAGACTCACACGACAGACCGCTGAGCCCCTTCTTATGCACAGTGACCATCAACATCCCAGCACACACACACAGGGCACATTGCCTACAGGAGCTCACCCTGGACTGATAGCAACTCCGGGTGAGTGTCATTATTATCCCATTAGACAGATGGAGGTCACAAGGCTCTAGATAGTTGAGTGAGTTATCTTGAGTCTCCACAGCAAGCACTTAGCAGAGCTGGGATTTGTCCAAATGCTAAACCGGTTACCTGACCATCCGACCCTTGAGGCGCCATGAGAATGAATTTATGAAACACAGACACCATCCCCAGCAGAAGCAAGGAAAGAAAGTAGTGTTCCTGAACCTGATATAAAACAGACAGAGAACCTATTCTGTGTCTGGAAAGGGAAGAGGATGAAAGAGGGGAAGATACCACAGTGGATTGTGAACACTGCTGGAGTCTCCCCCAAGGAGTCTGGCTTGTAAAGAGTCTCATCACCAGTAGCTGCTTCCCAGCACCTTTCCAGCTGCTGCAATCTGGAGGTTTGCCTGAGTTCTGAAATCTTTCATGCATTGGTTTATTTCACCTCCTGATCAGGCCTGAAGGCTGTCATACCCACTTCAAAAGAAGAAGACAGAAGGTGAGGAGGTCAGACCCAGAAAGAGCTAGAGGCCAACATCAAGGGGAAGGAGGATTGGCCTGAGCCCAACCTCTGAGGCCCTACAGCAAGCAACTCTCAAGATTTCCATCCATTGCAGGCTCCAGAAAGAGAGGTTGGCCTGAGGTCAGGCCTGACTGGCCTGAGCTAGTCAACATGTGTCAACATCTGCCAGCTATTATGGGTCCAGGGATGATGGGCACATGACCAAGGTTGGTCCAATCCCCTTTTCCCTGTATATTAGCTATCTAATGCTGCATAACAAATTATCCCAAAACTTTGTCGTTTAAAACAGTAATAACCATATATTATGTCTCAAGATTTCTCCAGGCCAGGAATTCACAAGTGGCCTCATTGGGACATTCCAGCTCAGGACATCTCATGAGGTTGAAACCTGATGTTAAAGGAGGCTGTCATCATCTGAAGATTTTTTTTTAAAGATTTTATTTATTTATTTGACAGACAGAGATCACAAGTAGGCAGAGAAGGAGGTAGAGAGAGAGGAAGGGAAGCAGGCTCCCTGTTGAGCAGAGAGCCCGATGCAGGGCTCAATCCCAGGATCCTGAGATCGTGACCTGAGCCGAAGGCAGAGGCTTTAACCCACTGAGCCACCCAGGCGCCCCTCATCTGAAGATCTGACCAGAACTGGAAAATATGCTTCCAAGGAGGGTCCCTCACGTGCCTGACAGGGGGGTATAGGCTGTTAGTGGGAAGCTTCAGTTCCTCTCCTCACAGGCCCCTCCGCAGAGCTGACTGGTATCCTCACAACATGGCTGCTGACTTCCCAAAGGGAACAATCCAAGACACCAAGGACAGCTGAAATGACCTCTGTGATCCAGCCTCAGAAGTCCCACCACCATTTTCACCATGTTCCAGTTGTTAGGAACAAGTTATTAAGTCCAACATTCATTCAAGGGTGGGAGGATTGGAGCCCACCTTTTAAAGAGAGGAAAACCAGTGTCTTTCCATTCACAGTTCTCTCTCCTTTGATGCATCACTCAGCCGCAGAGATGGAGTCCAGCTCCTTTACTCTTTTTGTTCCTTGACCTAATTAATTCCCCAGCTTGAATTTGATCACGTGTCACTTGCAGCCAAAGGCACTCTCACAGACACAGATTTTTAAACAATTATGATGCAATGTGGTACGCCCATAATCAAAGTATTCATACAGTTTTTCACTGAGACAGCAGGGAAAAAAAATCCACTAATCAGCTTGGGGAGGGCCAAGAGAAGTGACCCCGAACTTAGCCATGACTAGGGAGCTGGTATTGCTGATTTGAGGTTTTTGGGTTTTTTATGCCTTTTTAAATTTTGGTTGTATTTTACAAGAATTGACTCTATCTCTAGGCTATGGCCTGAAGATGAAACATTCAGGCATCTCTCTTGATGAGTAGTTCTGGATTTCTGTAACCAAAAAAAAAACAAAACAAAAAACTGTCATTATTAAAAAAAAATCTGGACAATTCTGCTATGTGATTTCAGTATCACATTTCTATACATTAGGGATCTTAACCCTTATGAAAATCAAATATAAAAAGAAGAAAAATTAGCAAACTTGAACATAAATCAAGAATCACCTCATTATTATTAATGAATAATCACCCTCACATTAATGAATTAACTTTAAAATATCAAGCTTAAGTACTAATTAACCTTCAATCGATGCTTTAAATAAATTTTATTGTAGTTACTTTACAAAGTAAAAATATCATTAATAACATAACATGTTCAATGTTATAATCTTTCAGACACTGTGATTAATAGAGAGTATTTCTTTAATTTTCCAAGCTTGCTGTTTTTTAAATGATATTAAGCCTGGCCGGAGGGGGGCTGCGGTGGTGGTGGGGGAGAGTAGAAGCCAGATCATGGACCTCCAGCCACTCTGACACGGAGCAACGTCCTGAGGTCTGGGCCTGGTGAACACACAGTAGCTACACTGTCCATTAGAAAAACATCTGGTTAGGGCATTAGTTTTAGGTCCCAAATAAGCATCCCTGAGTCCTTCCTGATACCTGACCCAGCTGGTCACATGGAAATAACCCCAAATCCAGATGAAATGGAACCAGGCCCTCAGCATACATCCTAGTTTGCAAGAGACATGAGCAACCCAATTCTTTCTTTTCCAGGGTGAGGACAGGGGTCCTCCCACAAAATCCTGCATCCCCGCCACTTTATATACTCCTGAGAACTGAGGAGTTATGGTTGTCATTATGGAAGAGTTCCCATGCACCAGACCTTCTAAGAAATACTCCCTCGGTGTTATTTTATTACATCTTCATAATGACCCTGAGAGGTAGGTATAGTGGGGATCCTCAATGAGAGCCAATGCCCATGGGTTCCTCTGTATTTCTTCCACCCTGGCCGCTAGTTTGGGGTCATTAGACGGAGCTGTAGCCCATGGACTGTAGGTAGACGCAATGGATACCACTCCCAGATCTAACCCCTAAAACCAAGGTCTGCAAACACTTTCTACAAAGGACCAGGTAGTAAACATGCAGGGCCCTATGTTCTGTCATTGATAATAAGTAACCTAATGGGTGTGCCTGTTCCAATAAAACTTTATTAACAAAACCAACCAGATACACATTTGGCTCATGGGTGTAGTTTGCCAACCTCTGTCCTAAAACATCCCTCTACATCCTCATTCTTGCCTGGCTTAATACAAAGGATCCAGCAGAGAGCCTTGGGGCAGCCTTGGGGGATGACAGAGCCACAAAATAGAAGAGTCTAGCTCCCTGAGTCACTGCTGTAAGGGACCACCTAACCCAAGTTGTCCTGTGGCGGAAGCAAAAAATAACTACATCGTATTTAAGCCACAGAGATTTGGGGGATTGTCGGTCATGCCCTCTTGCATTAATTAACCTGATTAATAAAGTCGGTTTAATTGTTCCATACCTATAATTGTCCAGCTCTTTCTAACCCATATAAGTGGCTCTGTCCACCTTGGGAAGAAGCTATGATTTAAGCATAGCTCGCCGAGGGTAGCCCCAAAACTATGTGTTAGCTGTGAACTGGCCGACAGCCTCGCGTACACACACCGCCGCTGACTCCACACCATGGGCGGTGGGTAATCACGGCTGTGTGACAGCTAAGATGAGGCTCCAAGAGGGAAGTGATCGTCCCAAGGTGACAGCAAAGAAACAGTAGAGCCAGATCAAAGATGACCAACTCATCTAGGCTGGCTGGTACTCTCCTGGGTGGTACCCCAGAAAGTCTCACATCCGTCCTGGGCAACCGGGCAGGCTGGTCCGCACCCAGAACTCAAGCACAGGTCTGTCTGACTCCGAAGCCCATCCCCACGGCCTTGTAGGAAGCGGGGTTGCAGGAGACCCTGTCCATCTCGGCCTGGTCCCCACGGAAGACCGCCGACACCAGCACCCGCCCCAGGCATGCTAGACCGAGGGGGGGGGGGGTCAGCAAGGAGCCATGTCATCTCCTCCCCTCAGGCCTCAGGGAGTGAAGCAGTGACTCAGGCATGAATTTTAAATATACACTAGCTTGAGTGTGGAAGTCAGCCGTGACATCTATAAAATGGCACTAAATCCTGCTTTTATGAGCTCTTGCTACATTCTGTGGAGTGTTTTATCACACTCGCTGGAAGTTTACTGAGGAGAGTTAATAACCCAAAAACACGGTGGCCTGCCTGTCTCTGGATTGAGGAGCAGTGGGACACCCAGCCCGTGAGACCCGGGACCTCTTCACACTGGTGGTATAGACCCGGCACCTCCACTCCCCTGGCGCTCGGCTCCGCCCTGGCCCCGCCCACTCCTTCATCCATCATCCATCTGTCCATCCAACCAGCCGGCGCACCAGCTGCTCAGGGCCCAACCTCGGGACAGGTGCTCAGGTGGTCAGGGAAAGACTCCCTGCGAGGGTTGAATCTGAAGGTTGAGAAGAAGCTGCTCATGCCCAAATGACGGGAAGAGTATCCCAGGGAGAAGGAAGAGCATAGACAGAGACCCTGAGCCCTGCAACACTTCACCCAGGCAGAGAAAGCTTTCCAGGGAGGAGAGGAGAGGGCAGGGCCAGGACACATCCTGGGACACCACAGACTAGAAGAAATAAGCAGAGGAGGGAACATCCTGAAAGGAAACAAAAGTAAACAGTTGGAGAAAACCAGGCTGGAAGGAACCAAGCCTGGTGAGACAGGGGACTTCTCAAGAAGAGAGAGCTCAGTGATGTTGAATAGTACGGAAAAGCAGAGTAAGAAAGCCAACACAGGGGTCCCCTGGTTTTGAAAATGTCAAAGTCACAGGCGTCTACCGAGTGCCTACTGCGTGCTGGGTTCTGTGTCGAGTTCCAAGGAAGCAGATAAAATAAAACACGGGAGTTTAAGGAGGGAGAGGGGGGACGAGAGAAATATTCGAATAATTACAGTGACCTGTGTCTGATGCTGTGGGATCCCAGAAGAGGGGCAGAGTAATGCTCGCTGGGGAGTTGGGGGTTCTTGTGAGAGGAGGACATATCTGATTTGGGTTGTGAGGAGTGAATAGGAGTTTACTAGAACGGTAGAGAGACAGAGGAAACATCATGGGCCAGACAGCAGAGGCCTATATTCAGGAATGCAGGGAGGTCATTTATCTTGGGAGACAGAGGGAGATGAGGCTGGGGTGAAGGGGAGGCGGGGAAGGACCTCCCAGGCCCTGCCAAGGAGTCTGGGTTTATTTTCCAGGCACAGAGCAGCATAGAGGAAGACAGCATCTGATCTACACTTTAGAAAATAATCTCGGGACACCTGGATGAGTCATTTGGTCAAGCATCTGACTCTTGATTTCAGCTCAGGTCATGATCTCGAGGTCGTGGGATCAAGCCCCACACCTGGTTCCATGCTCAGCAAAGAGTCTGCTGGAGATTTCTCTCTCCCCCTCACCCTCTACCCCTATCCCCACCCTCTCGTGCTCTCGCTCTCTAAAAAATAAATAAAATCTTAAAAAGAAGGGAAGGAAAGGAAAAGGAAGGGGAGGAGAGGGGAGGGGAAGGGAAGGGAAGGGAAAGGAAAGGGAGAAAAAAATAGTCTCTGACTGTATGTCCCAGCCCCAGCTTTGACACTGACCTGCTGAGTGACTTTCGACAAGTCCCTACCATGTTCTGGGCCTCAGTTTCACACCCCTAACTGGGTAAATGAGACTATGCCCTCCCGCCCTTACAATCTGAGGGCTCTGTGGTCATTACAAGAGTCAGCTGTTCCGAGAGCACCTTTTGTTGGTATACAGTCAGTACAAATAAATTTGTCATGGGGATTCGGATTCTCAAAGTCATAATCTGCCTTGAGTTTTTGAGAAGTTTTTGCCTAAAAGACTGCTGGGGTCAAGCACACCACCAGCACGTCTGAGGCTTTTCCCAGTTCCCTAGTGAGGATGAGAAGCGAAAACTCCATCGTAGCCCAGGGGAAGGGTTGACATTTGGTGAGATGTCTGTGTTTAAATCCCACCACTTGACATCTGTTTCCAATTAATCTGCCCATGTTAAGAAGGACGCTGCCCTGAGCACGTGATTCTAGCTCCATTTCAGAGTGGCAGAGGGAGGCAGCCATAAAGGGTTGAATGCAAACCCAGTCCACCCACTCCCTCCCACTCACACCCCCGGGGGCTCCCACATACTCCCAGGGCCACCTGGGCTGCACGGCGCCCGAAGCTGTGCTCTAGTCCCCTCTCTGCAATTTACACTTCAGCCATACGGAGCAGGATGAGTTTGAAGAACTGAAAGAAAAGCCAAGGTCGCTGGGTGTACCAAGCAGAGAGTAGCATGAGGTGGGTGGGCAAGTAGGCAGGGGCCAGATCTTGAAAGGCCTTAAAGGAGGGAGTCTCCTTTGTCTTCTTGGGCTGGTGGGAAATGACATGGTCCAGGGCAGAGGAAGAGAGGGCTGGGTGGAGCTCGGAGGGCTTCAGAGCAGCCCAACTACTCCTTATGATACTACAAGGATGTGTGTCATTATATGTGGGTCCAAACCCACAGGATGTACAACACCAAGAATGAAACCTGATGTCAAGTATGGACTTGAGATAATGTGACAACGCGGGTCCATGGGGTGTAACGGACATGCCCTCAAAGGGGATGGGCACTAGCGGGGGAGGCTGTGCATGCACAGGGACAGGGGGTCGGTGGAAAATCTCTTGACTTTTGTATTTTTGTGATTCTAAAACCGTTCTAAAAAAATAAAATTCGTTGGGGCGCCTGGGTGGCTCAGTGGGTTAAGCCTCTGCCTTCGGCTCAGGTCATGATCCCAGGGTCCTGGGATGGAGCCCCACATCAGGCTCTCTGCTCAGCGGGGAGCCTGCTTCCCCCTCTCTCTCTGCCTGCCTCTCTGCCTACTTGTGATCTCTGTCAAATAAATAAATAAAACCTTAAAAAAAATAAGTCTGAGATGTTTCTAAGATGCCAAGTGAAACCTCCAGCAGAAAATTGGATACATCAGCCTAGTATTCAGAAGTGAGGTCTGGGGAGAAGACCTGAATTTGGAAGCAACCCCTTGGAAAAACTAGGTCCCTCCTCTGGGTGAGACTCTCACCCCAGACAGACAGACAGATGGACAGAGATGTTAAGAAACTCCCCTGCTCTCTTTGTTACAGCAAAACCTTCTGAATATGCAAATGTTCTCTCTGGCTTTGAATCTTCTCAGTATGTGTCCAGCCTTCTCCTTTTCACCCACCCCCTACCAGATAAACCCCCTTTCTTGGCTCTCCCACCCCCCAAACTTGCGGGGCAAAAACGGTAGCGAAGGCGCGCACTGCAGACAGTCTCCGTCAGAGCGCCGTGGGTCAGGATGTTTGCACAAATGCCTCACAGCATCATTTATCTTGAGGGATGTCAACTCGAAAAATGTTAGTTCATGTCACTGTCGGTGTAAATGCCAAAAATTAGCTTTCTTTCATCAGAAAACGGAATAATTAACTTTGCAACTGTTTCCAAAACTGCTAATTAATGGGTTTTACCCACTTGATTTGTCAGGCTACAGTGCGAGCTGAGCAGCGCCTGGGCCCCTGGAGGATTCCCGTCCTCCCCTTCTCTCTGTCCCCCGCAGCCAGAGTTGGAAGAAGTTACAGGTAAACAAGTGAAGACAAGCAAGGCCAGAGGAAAACGTGGCTAATTTGGAGGGGAGCATTTTCCTTTTCCTTTCAAAATCCATTCCCCCCTCCCCACTCTCCTCTCCCACATGACTATCCCCAGTTGATCTCACAAGTGCAGTGTTCAGCCTTAGTTGGTGGGGTTTCCACTCGCCTGTCACCCAAGCTCAAAGGTCAGATAGCTCGCCTTGCACCCTCAACCAAGGTGGAGGGGCATGGTGGTTAAAGACCCAGGCCATGGAGGCAAGCAGATGTGGGTTTGAATGCCAGGTTGGATTCCTCCCAGCTGTGCATCCTTAAGCAGGGTACTTCTCCTCCAACTGCCTCGGTTTCCCCATCTGTAAAATGGGATTCAGAGAGGACCTATGTTGTGGGCTTGTTGAAAGCTTAAGGGAAATGGCAAATGCACAGTCTTGGGCACAGTACTTCAGATATAGGAAGGCATCAACAAACAGGTCTCTGAGTACATCTGCTACCCCCATTTCCATCTACAGGGCTCCCCCACCCCCACTGCCCAGCCTGCACCTGGATTGTTGCCTCTTGGATGAGGGCCAGCCCATCCTCCACTGGGATTGCCAGAGAAGGGTCCCACCATGCAAATCTGAGCAAATATAGTGAATTAGATCATTGGTCCCAATCCCTACCCCACTATATCAGGACTATACATCCATACCCTTTGCCTTGTAAATTTGTAGGACCTCCCACTGTAGATGAAGTGTACTTTCCCACCACACTGATTTTGTTTTTGTTTTTGTTTTCACTTGCGGTTAAATACATACAAAATTTACCATCCTCTGCTTTAGCCGGCAGCTGTCAATATCGGCTACTAATAGCTTCCACCTCCACCCTTCTCTGCAGAATTGCCATTGGCTAGAAGGGGATCTGTCAGCAGTAGAAGGTGATTGATTGACAAGGGAGGGATGGTTCAAAGGGGCTTAAGGCAGAATCAAGGCGGGAAGTGCCCTTTTGTGCTCCAAAACTCTCCACTGAACCAGGCTGAAGCCCATCTCCAGCTAACATCACATCCAGACTTACCTTTCTTCCTCTGTTTTATCGTGTTTCTTTAGCTTGCCTTCTCCTGAAGGTGGTCCCCCAGGAAAACACATTCCCAATAATCCTCATAAGCATCATAAGTAGTAATTGTCTTAAGCCACTGAGTTTTGAGGTGTTTTGCTACACGGCATGATGAACTGATACAGTTAGAACACACAGCAGGTGCAATACCATCCAGCCATTAAAAATGATGATGGGACTGTGTATCAACTTCAGAACAATGACTTGTTCAAGCAATTTTGCTTGAGAAGAATCCATCACCATAGCGTATGTACGGCAGTGTTTCTTCTGTTAAAGAAAATTAATACATGCTCCCATGGGATGTTCAGGTACAGAAAAATGTCTGGCAGGGATGCCCGTGGTCAACAGAGTCTTTCGTTGTGTGGACACTACATTACTTTCATCTTTGTACTTATTTTATCCCACCTGGTGTTTAAATTGAATTTTCTTTTTTATTTGAATTAAAGTTCTTTAAATAACAACAGCAAAATTGCTCACTTAACCATTTTTAACTGTAGAGTTCATTAGTGTTAAGTACATTCACATCATCATGCAACACACTCCAGAATTTTCTCCTCTTGTAAAATTGAAACTCTACATCAATCAAGCAACCCTCTCCCAGCCCCTAGCAACCACGGTTCTATTTTCTGTTTCCAGGAATCTGACTACTCTAGGTGCTTCATATAAGCGGAATCATACATAATTGTCCTTTTGTAACTGGCTTATTTCACTCAGCATCATGTGCTCAAGGTTCATCCATGTTGGAGCCTGGGTCAGAATTTCCTTCTTCTTTAAGGCTGAATAATATTCCCATTGGTGTTGGGCTTAGCCATGTGACTTGCTTTGGCCAATGAAATGTTAGCAGAAGGATCAGGGGCATGGAGGATCTTTGAAAGTGCTTGCATAGCTTGTCTTGACCTCCTGTGCTCCAGACCCACGGAGCTGAGGCAGGACCTCTGATGGTTATTGCCCTGCAATCTCATCCCCATCCAGAGCCCTCTCTGGGTACATTAAATGTGTACTTCCCAAATAGAGATGGAGGGTCTTAGCTTAAGAGAGCTTTTTTTTTTTTTAAAGATTTTATTTATTCATTTGATGGAGAGAGAGAGAGAGCACAAGCAGTGGGAGGGGCAGAGGGAGAAACAGACTCCCTGCTGAGCTGAGAGCCTGACATGGGGCTGCATCCCAGGACCTGGAAATCATGACCTGAGCCAAAGACAGATGCTTAACCACCCTGCTTAACCACCAGCCACCCTGGTGCCCCAAGAGACCTCTTGATAACCCATTTTGTTCCAGTCAATGATCTGTCTTCTCCCATCACAAAAATACCACCAGGCAACTAACTCACAGTCTGCAGAACAGGAAAGCTCACAGACCAAACTGAGATGCTCAAATCATACCATTTGTTAAACCAAATAAGACACAAAGCTAAAAAAAATAAATAAATAGGAATCAAGAATAAAAGACATGAGGTTGGTTGACACGTTAGAGATGGGTGAAGTGAGAAGAATGGCCAAATGACCATGGAAACCTAGAGTATGTAATATTCATATTCCTGGCTCTGTCCTTGCCACACCAGCCTGTCCTGCTACTGTGTGGTTCAGAGGACCAGAGCTAAAGTTGGATCAAGGGGGTCCAGCAGATGGAAAGTGTCTGGGGCCAATCACACACACACTCTATTGAAGACACAAGGCAAGTACATATGCCTAGCCAGTCCTGAGTTTCATCTGCCTTTCTCGGACAGAGCATATATGGGACAGAACAAGCCCACAATGGGTAACACCAATGGGTGGCCTATTTAGGGATGAACTGTTGAAGGTGGTACCATCATGACTTGCTCTTTCCACCCATTTCTATTTATAGTCCTCTTGTGGGTGTTACCATGTAAGCCATTCAGTCTATCTATGATTAGCACGTCGCTAACATTCGTACTGTCTACATTTAACACATATTATGAATTCCGCCTGAGTCTCAGAAGCTTACTCATTGTGTGTACTTAACACATCCTCTAAGTTTTGCCTCTGTTGCATAAGCGACCAGCTTATGTATGATCTATGCCAAATACTCTGTAGAAGATGCGTCCCATCTTCTTGTTTTTCTTGTCCTTTTTAGCAGAATTACGTATTCTCAAGTAAGACAGTAAACACATGTTACGCTTTCCAAATCGCCCACGTTCCTGAAACTCTGCCATCTCCACCCCAGGCCAAGCTGCCACCATCTTTGACCCAATCGACCTCTAACTGGTCTCCCTGCCACCACCCTGCCCACCCACATGGCTACCAGAGAATGGCCTCTGAAGGGGAACTCTATTTCTGTTCCACAGCCATCGGTAAATTCCCGGTGTAGAACTGATGACCACACCTCCAGAAAGACCAGGACTGGGAACCGTGCAGGGAAAACAGTTCCCGAATCCCTGACCAACAGCAACTATGAGAGATAATATCTTTATTGTGGTCTAAAGCCACTTCATTTTAGGGTTCTTTGTTACATAGCAACAGATTACAAACATGTACGCTCTCTCCAAACTGTCCTGTCCAAAACTGGGTCCTGGGTGGGAGGAAACCAGGGACTGATCTTTGGATGTACTTTTCCAAAAAAAAACTTAAAGAATTTTAAGGAAATTATCAGAGCAGATCTTCAAAATCTGTTGTCTCAGGGATAATTCACATTCATGTATTCACTTAACAAATATTTATAAGGGCTCACCATGTGCCATGCACAAAGCAAAGTGATAAAGACCGAGGGATGAGTAAAGACAGACATGGTCTTCCAAATTACAGGCATCTACGAGACTATCCCACTCTGGGTCCTGTCCTGCTCTATAACGTGGAAGGTTCACCCCCATGGCAAGTACTGCCAGATGAAAATGGGTACAAGGTACATTTGATCATTCACAGCCCCTCTGTCTAAGCTCACCTTGCTCCCTGCTTTTCATCCCACCGTTCTTTGCCTGCAAAGGACACTCTGCCCCATTGCTCGGACCTAATGCTCTGGTCTCTGGCTTCCCTGGGAAGAGCAAGCCCCAAACTGAGCCCAGCATGGCAGCCGAGGCCTGGGCTCCAGCATTGCGGGCCCACCCCGTGAAGTCCAGACCACCAGTCCCCAAGTCACTCCACCTGGCTCCTCCCTGCACCTCCACGGGGTGCTTGCTGTCCTGGTTGAGCTGAGACAGTTATCCCTGGGCTGCGCTGGCTCTCCACTTCCCCTCGGGCCCACGAGCCATTGTCCCCGGCCAGCGAGGCGCATCTCAGAACCACCATCTCCTCAGGCTCTTTTTCCTGCTCTGCCTGGATTGGGCTCATTTACTAAAAATTAGTTGGGAATGAAAAAAGCCCCTAGTTTATTAGCGTGCTATTATTCCCCTCCCGCCGTCCCCCTGCTGCATGATGGATTGCCTGGTGAGGGGACGCAGCCCCAGCCGGGGAGCCAGCAAGCCCCGCGCGGTCCCCGGCGCAGACAGATGGGGAGGCCGAGTCCTGACCATGATTGATTAGCTCCGCAAAGCCTGTTGAACGGAGTTCCATCAAGATTGATGCTTTCTCCTCATAACAGCATTTCCAAAAAGTTTCTATTACATTTTGATTATGTTTATAGAATCTCGCTGGTCCGGGAGAAGATGCAATCTCTTCCCAGTGTGTGTGTGTCTGCGTGGGCCGTGGCAGGGCCCTGCTCTCCCCCACCTGCCAGGCCTCTGCCCAGGGCCCCTCTTTCGGCAGCAAAAAAGACCTTCCATGCCTCCCAACGTCAAGTTGGAGGAAGTTGCTGTCCCCTTTCCCTGAAGTCCAGCCTTGGGGCAGCTCTGGTTTTGATGGGCAAGCGCCGCAGGTGTTCTAAAACCAGGGCCTGAGACATACAGGAGAGCCAGGAAGGAACCAGACAGCCCCCGTCTGTCTACCTGGTTCCCAGCGAGCACAGTACAGGCCCTTGTCAAGTGTCTGTTAAGCTCCATACTTAAATATTTATATGAATGTGTCACACATTGTGCATGTGTGTGTGTGTGTGTGTGTGTGACATTTTACCCCACAAGGGAGTTGAGTGGTTCACAGGAAACGGTGAAAAATGAATTGGAGAACAAGAATTAGGACCAGGGAAATGCCAATCAGCCCAGAATAGCAAGTCCAAAATGTGGAAGTAAAATGTGTATGGAGTCAAGTAAGATCCCACACGGTCTTTCTGCGTGGGCCTTTAATCTGGTCGGAGTTTCCTGAGAGTCAAAGAGAAAAGGGGAATAAAATCAGTTCCTCAGGGCTTACTGTCATTAGTAAAAGAATGAAAAAAGCCAGCTCCTCGGGGAACTCAATTCTTCAGTGGAGGGTGCCTTCCATTTTAATTCTAAAGGAAATTTCATACGCAAGGGTTCCTCAGGAGAGACTATGAGAAATGTGTTAGACCAGTTAAAATGTTTCTCAGCCTTGAAGCTATTGACATCTTGGGCTGGATAATTTTTGTTTTGGGGCTTCTGTCCGGTACACTGTAGGATATTTAAGATCATCCCTGGCCTCTCCCATTAGGTGCCTGTAGCGAGCCCACCTCATTTGAGACAATGAAATATATCTCCAGACATTGTCAAATGTCCCCTGGGGTAGGTTTGCAAGGGTTAGAAGTTGAAATTCAGGATGTAAATTTGAAAAGTGAAACTCAAACGATGAAAAATATCACAATGAATAAACACTGAAGAATATTTAAGTATAAGTATGTCCCATGCAATATCTGGAGACTAAAAAGTATTCTTTTTTTTTTCCTGCAACTCAAACATAACTGAGAATCTGGTATTTTATAAAGTAACCCCTCCTGATAGGCAACATTATCTGGTGGGAAAAAGAACCTCAGGAACCTTTCAAACCTGATACACTGCAAGGTGCCCACTCCCTCTACTAGGATTTTGAAGTGTTATAATGGTGAAAATGTGTTTTGCATCAGTTCCTCTATTCATTTATATGTAACCAACAGTCTCCTGTTTCTTATCTTTGTTAGGATAGGAAATATCCCAAATATTGTGAAATATCTTGCACATAAGTTAGGCCAATTTTTTCACTGAAAACAAACAGACCCCCTGATTGAGAACCACTGTGACGATGGCCTCAAAATAGCCCTTTGGGTAATGCACCTGGGGGTTCCAGAGGGCTCTTACAGCATCCACAAAAGGAGCCAAGGACATAACTCTACAATATAACTTTTAAAAAGCAATTCTTCAGAATTCTAAGTGATACCATCTTTCCATACTGTTTTCTACTTGATCTCAGACACTTCACAGCAACCTGCTCATATAGCACACCAGCCCAGATTCCCTCCTGCAAAAAGGCAACAGGTGAGTTTTACTGTCTGGCCCTGAATGACCTCATGTTGGCTTCCAGTGGCCACTGGGATTACTAAATAGACTCGGGTCATCTTTAGAAATAATCCATTCTTGGATTACTCAATTGTAAAAACTGGCTGAGCTTCTGGAAAAATGGCAAGTTGGATGCCTTCCTCACTCTTCATTCCAAAATAAATTCCATGAGTATCAAAACTCTGAACCATAAAAAATGAAATCAGAATAATACTAGGGGGGAAAATATGGGATAGTTTTTGGAATTTCAGAATGGGAAAGGTTTCTTGTGTCAACTCCTGGACACAATCTAGGAAGCACTGAATAAAAGAAAAGATTGAGAGATTCAGCTACCTGTTTAAAATTTTAACTCTCCACATGACAGAAAAAAAAAAGAAGAAGAAGAAGAATGAACTCAGAGGAAAATGTAAGCAACATAAAATAGAGAACTAATTTCTCTATTACAGAAAGAGATCCTCATGAATCAATGAAGGGGGGAGAAAAACAAAACTAGTTTTAAAAAAGAATAGGAACAGAGTCCCTATAAAAAAGAATAGGAACAGAAAAAGAAATAGAAATGGCTTTCAAACACCCAGAAGAATGGTCAACCTCCCTCAGATAGAAATTAAAACCACAATTTTAAACCTCTTTCTATCTATCAGATGGGCAAAGATCTAAATGTTTAATGATGTGCTATTGATAAGAGTTGAGGAAACGGACACAGTGTTGTTGGAAACAGGTGCACTGGGGTTCGCCCTTAGAAGGCATTTCGGCAGTACATATTCCAGTTTTAAATACATAAGTCCATTTTGGGTCTTTATTCCACAGATATTTTCAGATATATGGGTACAAAGATACATGAACAAGGTTATTTGTGAAAGAATTCTGTTTATAGTAAAAGTTTATGAATAAGCTAGCTGTCCACCACTACAAACTGCTTTCTTTAACTTTTTATTTATTTATTTATTTATTTGACAGAGAAAGAGACAGCAAGAGAGGGAACACAAGCAGGGGGAGTGGGAGAGGGGAAAGCAGGCTTCCTGCTGAGCAGGGAGCCCAGCATGGGGTTTGATCCCAGGACCCTGGGATCATGACCTGAGCCAAAGGCAGAGGCTTAATCCACTGAGCCACCCCAGTGCCCCTACAAACTTCTTAAATAGATTGTGGTACATCCATGAAAAGACATACTAGGCAGCAATGAAGAGATATGGGAGAGCTGTCAATCATGCTGTAATAAGAAATGATATCCAAGATACACTGTTAAGTGAAAAAAAGAAAAAAGATGTGTAGAGGATAGGAAAGAAATGGAGGTGTACAAATATGCCTTTCATGTCCATATCCTATTCTTGTGAAGCTATGCATGAGAATCTGGTTATATGGATTTTCCCTGGGAAGGGAACATAGAGACCAGGAGCAAAAGATGAAAACAAGACTTATTTTTTAGTGAATATTCTTTTGAACCATTTAGATATTTTTTACCGTGTGTGTAACTTTTCAAAATGAAATACTTAACAAATGTTTCATAAAAATGCCTACTTGCACTTAAGGAAATTTATTCTATAGAATTAGCCAGAGACAGCTGCTAAAATTCATGCTCCAAAATATTTATTATAATGTTATTTGTAATAGTGAAAAATTGGAAACATCTAATAATAGAAGTTTGGTTTAAAAATGATGATGTATCCATACAGTAGACTATTTTCAACCATTAAAAATCACGTTCAGGGGCGCCTGGGTGGCTCAGTGGGTTAAAGCCTCTGCTTTCGGCTCAGGTCATGATCCCAGGGTCCTGGGATCGAGCCCCACATTGGGCTCTCTGCTCCGCGGAGAGCCTGCTTCCTCCTCTCTCTCCCTGCCTGCCTCTCTTGCCTACTTGTGGTCTCTGTCTATCAAATAAATAAATAAAATATTTTTAAAAATTATTTTTAAAAAATCACGTTCATTGGGGCGCCTGGGTGGCTCAGTTGGTCAAGAAGTGCCTTCAGCTTAGGTCATGATCCCAGGGTCCTGGAATCGAGCCCCATATCGGGCTCCCTGCTCAGTATGGAGTCTCCTGGTCCCTCTCCCTCTGCCTCTCTCCTGGTTCATGAGTGCTCTCTCTCTCTATCAAATAAATAAAATCTTAAAAAACAAACATTAATTTAAAAAATCACATTCATAAAGAATGACTTAGAACATGAGGAAATGATCATGAGATGTTATTAAGTGAAAGAAAAAGGTACAAAATAGTGTGTGCTGTAGGATCCTGATTTTTCTCACACACACACACACAAGCGTGCGCATGCTCACACATAGAAATGTTTAAGAGATACAGCATTCCCCCACTTGTTAGCCACTATGCCAATACACAGGTAACTTATATTCTTTTCTTCATACTTCCTATAGATTGTGCATTTCCTATTAAGAAATATTAATTTTAGGGACGCCTGGGTGACTCAGTTGGTTAAGTGGCTGCCTTCGGTTCAGGTCATGATCCCAGCATCCTGGGATCGAGTCCCACATCGGGCTCCTTGCTCGGCAGGGAGCCTACTTCTCCCTCTGCCTCTGCCTGCCACTCTTATCTGCCTGTGCTCACTCTCTCACTCTCACTCTCGCTCTCTGACAAATAAATAAATAAAATCTTTAAAAAAAAAAGAAATATTAATTTTATAATAAAAAGGCATTAGATGTTCGATAAAAAAAATAAATTTCATGGGGAGGGTACGTGCTATGGTGAGTGCTGTGAAATGTGTAATTCACAGACCTGTACCCCTGGGGCAAATAATACATTATATGTTAATAAAAATAATTTTGAAAATAAATAAATAAATCTTTTTTTTAATTTTTTTAAAGATTTTATTTATTTATTTGACAGACAGAGATCACAAGTAGGCAGAGAGGCAGGCAGAGAGAGAGGAAGAGGCAGGCTCCCCAGCGAGCAGAGAGCCCTATGCGGGGCTTGATCCCAGGACCCTGGGATCATGATCTGAGCCGGAGGCAGAGGCTTCAACCCACTGAGCCACCCAGGCGCCCCTTAAAGTTTTTTTTTAAATAAATAAATTTCACTGTCCCACTAATGTTATATGAACAAGAAATCAATTTCCACTCAGATGGATACTAAGTTCCCTAGATCCTCTATAGGGCTTAGGGTCTATCTTTATTAAATGAAAAGTCTGAGTTCTAGTGGGGAATTATTGGGGGGCCCTGCATAATTTTGAGAAATTTTGGAAAGACTCAGTCAACCCAATTAGAGGTCATGGCTCAGGCCCATTGGATTCATGGGAGGATGGGGAAAGAGGAGGACAGAGGTGCTGGCCTCTTGAATCATCTAGAATTCTCCCCCACATGTTTTTTGCTAAAACCACTACCTCTGTTTCCAGGAGAAAGATATAGCAGCTCCTCCAGTCCACCAAGCCTTCAAAGCCCACCACATCCAGGCAGCCCTCCCTGATACCACCTCCTCTGCTTTCTTAGGACACGGTGTAGGCACCTCTCCTCCAGTCCCTAATTGGCTGCTATACTGTAGAAATGTTTTAAATTTATTAATAACATCTGCCATGTATTTGGCACTTCAATTTGTCCCACACTCTCTGCTAAACCCGTTACTTCCTTTCATTCATTCAACCTTCACAACAACCCTATGAGAAAGCCTCTATAAATCATACAGTTGAGCAAACCGAGGCACAGAGGAACCCAGTTACTCACTTTGGATTTTGCAAACAATAATGGTAGCACCAGGACTCAGAGTTAGTTCACTGATTTCAAAGACCATAATCTCAACTACTATGAAATGCTGAACTCTTTCAAGATGCGCACCTCAGCATTGGAGAGACTTTCTACTGGGCAGATCCACCTAAGTATTAATTTCTTCTTCTGATAGCAGCAACCGATATTGCCTTGGGAAACACACAGCCCCTCATTGCATGCAGCATTTCTGGGACCATCATTCAAGGCATCCCACCTTTCCTGGCCATGTGACCCCAGCATGCTCGTCAATCATGCTCATTTCCAGGACTCTGAGTCTCAAATGGGTGATACAAGGACAGAAAGAACAGAGGCCCCATGATCTAACTGGTCTTTGATTCCTGATAACTGGACTCTATCCTCAGGGCTGAACCTATCGACTTCATCTACACCATCAGATTCCTGGTTTTGCTTGGGTTAGCCATAGTTGACACAATTTAGTTTGTGACCTGACCCCGCCTGAAAGGGTCGGTAGCTACAATATAAAAAGAAGTCTCAAAATTCAAGAATAAGACACCAAAATTCTCAACAAAATAAAAATTTAGCAAGCCAAATACAACAACATGTGACCAAGTGGCATTTATCCCAGAGTGCAAGGTTGGCTGAACATACAAAAATCAGTCAATGTAATACCACATTAATAGAATAAAAGACAAAGATAAAAACCATATGATCATCTCAACAGAGGCATAAAAAGCATTTGAAAAATCCAGTACCCTTTTATTAACAAACTAAAAATATACTTAACAAAAAATAAAATAAAAATATGTACTTAATAAGAAATATAACTGAACTTTCTCAACCTGATAATGACCATCTGTAAGAAAGAAAATAGCTCACATCATAATCAATGGTGACAAACTGGGTGTCTTCTTCCTAAGATCAGGAACAAGACAAGGATGTCTGCTCTTGGCATTCCTCTTCAGCATTGTACTAGAGGTTCTAGCCAGGATCATTAAATAAGAAAGAGAAATAAAGGCAGACAGAAATAAAAGGCATATTTTCCAGATTGGAAAACAAGAAGTAAAATTATCTCTATTTACAGATAACATGAACTTGCATGTAGAAAATCCTCAAGGGTACACTAAAAATTTATTAGAAAAAGCAATGGGTTCAGTAATCTTATAGGATTCAATATCAACATACAAAAAATAGATGGTATTTCTATACACTTGCAGTGTACAATCCAGAAATGAAATTAAAACAATTCCATTTACAATAGCATGGAAAAGAATAAAATACTTGGGAATAAATCGCAAAAGAAGTTGCAAGACTCGGGCAATGAAAACAATAAGAATATGGTAAAATATGTTAAAGACCTAAATAAAAGGGCCCCTGGGTGGTTCAGTGGGTTAAAACCTCTGCCTTCAGCTCAGGTCATGATTCCAGGGTCCTGGGATCAAGCCCCGCATCGGGCTCTCTGCTCAGCAGGGAGCCTGCTTCTCCCTCTCTCTCTCTGCCTGTCTCTCAGCCTACTTGTGATCTCTCTTTGTCAAATAAATAAATAAAATCTTTTTTAAAAGACCCAAATAAATAGAAAGATAGCTGATGTTCATGTATTGTAAGACTTAATATTAAAATGGAAATACTCAGGACGCCTGGGTGGCTCAGTTGGTTGGACGACTGCCTTCGGCTCAGGTCATGATCCCGGAAACCTGGGATCGAGTTCCGCATCAGGCTCCCAGCTCCACGGGGAGTCTGCTTCTCCCTCTGACCTTCTCCTCGCTCATGCTCTCTCACTGCCTCTCTCTCAAATAAATAAATAAAATCTTTAAAAAAAATAAAATAAAAATATAAAATGGAAATACTCTTCAAATTGATCAATAGGATCCCTACCAAAAATTTCAGTTGCCTTTTTCCCAGAAATTGACAAGCTGACCCTAAAAATAGATATGAAAATGCAAGAGGAGACAAAAACAATAGAATAGACAAAAATCATCTTGGAGAAGAAGAACAAGATGGAAGGACCCACACTTCCCAATTTCAAAATGTACTATATAGCACAGTAATCAGGACTTTGTGATACTGGCATAAGGATAGAAGTATAGATCAATGAACTAGAATTCAAAATCCAAAAATAAACCCTTACATTTATGGTCAATTTATTTTCAAGAATGGTGCCAAGACAATTCAATAGAGAAAGAATGGCCTTTTCAGAAAGTGGTACTAGGACAACTCGGCATCCACAGGCCAAAGAATGGAGTTGGGCCTCTACCACACATTATATGAAAATTAACTCAAAATTGATCAGTGACCTAAATGTAAATCCATAACAGTCTTGGAAGAAAACAGAGGAGTAAATCTTCATGTCCTTGGATTAGGCAGTGGTTTCTTAGATATGACATCGAAAGCACAAAGAAAAAATAGATAAACTGGATTTCATCAAAATTAAAAACTTTTGTGTGTCAGAAGGCACTATCAAGAAAGTAAAAGGACAATCCATAGAAAAGGAGAAAATATTTGCAAATCATACATCCAACAAGAGACTTGTGTTCAGAATACATAAAAGTTTCACACAACTCAACAACAAAAAAGACAACCCAGTTTAAAAATGGGCAAGAATGGAATAGACATTTCTCCAAAGAATATATACAGATTGCCAATTAGCACATAAAAGATCCTCAACATTATTAGTCACTGGGGAAATGGAAATCAAAGCTACAATGAGTTACCACTTCATGTGTACTAGGCTGGCTAGAATCAAAAAGATGAAATAACAAGTGTTAGCGAGGTTGTGGAGGTATTGAGCCCTCAGACTTTGCTAGTGGGACTATAAAATGGAGTATCCTCAGGGCGCCTGGGTGGCTCAGTGGGTTAAAGCCTCTGCCTTCGGCTCGGGTCATGATCCCAGGGTCCTGGGATCGAGGCCCGCATGGGGCTCTCTGCTCATCGGGGAGCCTTCTTCCTCCTCTCTCTCTGCCTACCTCTCTTCCTACTTGTGATCTCTGTCTGTCAAATAAATAAATAAAATCCTTAGGAAAAAATGGTGTATCCTCCCTGGGAAACCACCTGGCATTTCCTCCAAACATGGAGTTTCCATAAGACCTAGCAATTCCATGCCTACGTATATATACAAGAGAACTGAAAACATGCAGACACAAAAATTTGCACACAGGTATTCATAGCAGCAATTAATCATCATAGCCCAAAAATGGAAACAACACAAATGTCTACCCACTGTTGAATGGGTAAACAAAATGTGATAGATCTGCATAATGGAATATTATTCACCCATAGAAAAGGATGAAATTCTGAAGCAGGCTACAACATGGATGAAACTTGAAAACATTATGATAAATGAAAGAAGTCAGACACCAAAAGTCATATATTGTATACCTCCACTCCTATGAAATATCCAGAACAAGCAAATCTACAGAGACAGAAAATAGATGCATGTTTGCCAGGGACTAGGGAAAGGGGAATAGAAAGTGACTATGAATGGGCATGGGGTTTCATTCTGAGTTGATGAAATGTTCCGAAATTAGAGAGTGATGATCAATGTACACTTTGTTAATATACCAAAAACCACTCGATTGTACCCTTCAAATGAGTGAATTTTATGATATGTGAATTATATCTCAATAAAGTGGTTATTTTTAAAAAGAGAGCTCAAAAAAAAAAAAAAACCTCAGTTTAAAAAAAGCAAACAGGGCGCCTGGGTGGCTCAGGTGGTTGAGCGACTGCCTTCGGCTTAGGTCATGATCCCGGACTTCCAGGATCGAGTCCCGCATCGGGCTCCCAGCTCCTTGGGGAGTCTGCCTCTCCCTCTGACCTTCTCCTCTCTCATGCTCTCTCTCACTCATTCTCTCTCAAATAAATAAATAAAATCTTTAAAAATAAATAAATAAATAAAAATAAAAAATTTAAAAAGCAAACAACCCTATTAGAAGATGGGCAAAAGATACAAAGAGATGTTTCACAGAAGACCATATACAGGTGGCAAAGAAGCACATGAAAAGATGTTCAACATCGTTGGCCATTAGGAAAATGCAAATTAAAACCACAACGGAACCTATAGAACAACAAAAATAAAAAATAGTTAACACCAAAAGCTGGCAAGGATGCAGAAAACTGGAATACTCACACATTGCTGGTGGGACTGTAAAATGATACAGCCACCCTGGAAACAATTTGTCAGTTTGTTAAAAAAAAAAAAAAAATTAAGCATATAATTATCATATGACCCTCTTGGTCATATGCACTCTTGGGTAATTATCTCAGAGAAAGGAAAATTTACATTTATACATAGGTGAAACTGTATGAAAACCTACACATGAATGTTCATGACAGTTTTATTAGTAATAGCACAAAACTGGAAACAACCCAGACATCCTTCAATGGATGAATAAACTCTGGTACATCCACAGCATGAAATACTACTTATCAATAAAAAAACAATGAATTGTAGGGTGAAGTGACTGGCTCAGCTGGAGGAGGGGGTCATGAGTTCAAGCCCCACGTGGGATGTAGAGATTACTTATATAAATAAAACTTTTTAAAAAGGAATGAATTATTGATAGACAACGTGGATGAATCTCCAGGGAATTACGCTGAATTTTTAAAAAGCCAATCCCAAAAGGTTGCATATTGTATGATTCCACTTATGTAAGAATACAAGAATGGATTAGTGGTTGCCAGGAGTTGTAAACTGGAGTCTGGGGGAGGGGAGGGAGGTGGATGTGGTTATTTAAGGTCAACATAAGAGATCCTTGTGGTAATTGATCTTTTTTTTTTAAGATTTTATTTATTTATTTACTTATTTATTTATTTGCAAGCGAGAGAGAGAGAGAATGAGAAGGGGCAGGTCAGAGGGAGAAGCAGACTTCCCACTGAGCAGGGAGCCTGATACCAGACTCAGTCCCAGAACTCTGGGATCATGACCTGAGCCAAAGACTGTTGCTTAACCAACAAAGCCACCCAGGCACCTGGTAATTGATCTATCTTGACTGTGGCAGTGAGTACCTTAACCTAACCTGTGTTAAAACTGTACAGAACTAAATATATACACACATACATAAGTACAAATAAAAGTGTGGGAAAATTAGTGAGATTTGTAAGTTTATCAGTGTCAATATCCTGGTTGTGACATTGTACTACAGTTTTAGGAGATATTACCACTTCAGGGATGTGAGTGATCAAATTCAACAATTATCTCAAGACAAAAAGTTAAGTTTTAAAACCCTCTACCTGGTATGATGCAAGGAAAGGAGAGAGGGAGGGAACGATGGAAGAAGGGAGGGAAGAAAGGTAACATTTGCTGTGTATTGGCCTTCTTAGAGAATCCAGGCTCTCTAACACCTGGTCGGAGATAAATATTATTATTATCCCCATTTTATAGATGAAGAAACTGAGGCTCAGAGAATAACTATCCTGTACTCAAAGAAACACTTTGAGAAGTCAAGATTCAAGCCCTGCTCTCTGGCTTTCCTTCTGCCTGCCTTCATCCTTCAGGCAAACACAGCCATCAATCAAATGTAGGCAATGACTGCATTACTCAAGAGGAAATTGAAGCCAGACTGTAAGACGCAGTCCACAAAATTCATGATTTCTTCCCCCACTCCCCCTCCTTTTACTTGGTCCCTTTTTCATACGGATTGGGTTTTTATTTCTGCATTTATTGCACACACAAATTACAGATGAGAGCCTCGACTACACAAGTCATTACTCAGAGGAGCATCTCCCCAACTGCCACTGGACGAGGACCGAACAGCTTGTGGTTAATTTGCTATATAATCACTGCCTGTGACGGGGGGGGCAGGGCTCTGCCTGTGCTAATATTTGGAAGGGGGAAGCTGAGCAGAGAGGACTCCTGGGGCCTGGGGAGTGATAGTGAGATTGGTTGGACCAGGGAGAAAAGAAGAGAGCTGGTGGGGAACAGAGGGAGGGGGCTCTGCCCCAGTCACAGGCTTCTAGGATGGTCTGCTCCTCCACCAAGGAGTACAATTGCTCCAGCCCATTAGTCACATCTCCGTGGAGGAACTAACCAGAATTCCCACTCTCCTAGCCTCCACCATTTCTAGCCACTGCCACTGCTGTCTCCGTCAGAGGAGGGATATTTGTATGCACAGGCATACCCGCAGGGATGGGTCATGGGCTGGGGAAAGTTTACCAACAGGCAGGAGTTGCACCATTCTACCAGTGTGCTAACAACCCAGTAAGGAAAAAAAGGCCAACAATCCGATAAAAAATGGGCAAAGGATGTGAACAAGCAGTTCTCATATTAGAAAGCTTAAATTGCCTCTAAACATGCAAAAAGATGCTTAAACTTGGGCTTTTTTTAAAAAGGAAATACAACTGAAAACCACAATGAGAAACTATTTTTTATTTATTGAATTAACAAAGATCAGAATGTTTGATCTCACACGGAACTGGCCAGAGTGTAAAGAAGCCACCAGCCTTTGAGAGCAATGAATGGCAATTCAGCATTCTCTGTCAAAATGTTTGATGCACATACCCATTGACCCATAAATCCTACAGCTCTAGAATGTATTCCACAGCCATACTTGCATATATGTATGCAAAGTTGGACGTACAAGGCTATTCACTGCAGCACGGTTTATAATAACGGAAGATTGGAGACAGCCTGAATGTCCATCAACAGGGGACTGCTTAAATAAATTGCCAAACATTCATACAATGGAAATCTTTATGGCTGTTAAAAAAGAATGAGGCAGCTCTTTATGGACGGATATGAAACAATCTCCAAGATAAATTGTTAAGTGAGAAAAGCAAAGTGCTGAACAGTGTGATTAGAATGCTGCTTTTTGTGAGGGTCTTTTAAGGATATAGACACATATACATCTACACTTCTATACGCAAAGCATCCTTCGGGAAGGATGGCAGTCTTTGCAGTGTTTGGTTCCAAAGAGGGGGGAAAGTTCCAGGGGCTGGGAACAAAGAGGGAGGGAGGTTCATTGTTCACTGTTTACCACAGGCATGTATAACCCAGTCTAATGGATCCATAATTTCTGAAGCTTCTGTTGGTTCCTCTTGCCCAAGAATCAAATCTCTTGGCCTAAAACCCAGGGACCTTTTGGGTTTGACTTGAGCCTATTCTCCTTGGTCTCCTGACACATGACCTCTAGAATACTCCTCTAATCACACTGAATTTCTCACTTCTCCTAAATGTGCCAAACTTTTTCATACCTCAGGACCCTTGCACTTACTGTTTTCTGTGTCTGGAATGCCACCCTCATTTTTATTTGCCCTACACTAGCTTATGCATCATTTAAGACTCAGAACAAACATGACTCCCAGAGTGCAGCCTTCCGTGACCTCTCCAGGGAAAGGTAATCCCCCTCCTCTGCCCTCTCATGGCACCCTAGACAGACATCCAACCTGGTGTAACTGAGATTGAGCCTGGACAAAAACGACCTGCTTCTGGCCCATTTTCAAAAATAGAGCTGCTGATTGAGTCTGTCCCTACTGGGTACCAGCATCTACCAGCATGGGTCCATGCAGTGTGAATGTGCAGCTCCCCAAAGGATGAGAAACAGGAGTCACACAGCATGGTCCAGAAAGAAAGATCCCATGGACCCAGAAGTGGAGCTCTCCATTCACATGAACACATAAAAAGTTCTGAGGAGTCTTGTGAAGAAAAAACATGTGAAGTCTATTTAGCTGGTATATCCCTCACTTTTTTAACCCCAGGATTTGCTTGCCTTAAACACCTAGAGACATGCGGTGGCAGTGGAAGTAGATGGTGTGTGGTTAGGGGGAGTGGTCATGACGGAGGCTGAGTTAGACATGCAAAGCTAGCGAGTGATGTCTACAAAGCACCAGAGGTCCATACCCTCTACACAGCGGGAAGACCTTTTCAAGTTGGATCTAGTTTTGAGGTTCACCTTCCCACTAAAAGATTGGGGCACCAAGCCCTTTCCCTTGGTGACAGTTCAGCTGGTAGACAAATGGAACCAATCCAAGGCAAGGAGGGTGAGAACCCTTGTTCTTGAGTGGAAGTAACTGGAGGCAGGTCTTGTTCAGCATCTGATGGAAGAAAAGGTTCCTCTTGATGCTTTTACTATTGAGATAGAAACTAGAGACACAGTAGAACGCATCAATGAAACTAGAAGCTGGTTTTTTGAAAGAATCAATAAGATAGATAAACCATTGGCCAAACAATCCAAAAGAAAAAAGACCCAAATTAATAAAATTATGAATGAAAAGGGAGCGATCGCAACTAACACCAAAGAAATAGAAACAATCATCAGAAATTATTATCAACAGTTATATGCCATACTGCATGGAGCACTGGGTGTGGTGCATAAACAATGAATTCTGTTACGTTGGAAAGAAATTAATTTAAAAAAAACAGTTATATGTCAATAAGTTAAGCAACCTAGATGAAATGGATGCATTCCTGGAAAACTATAAACTTCCAAAACTGAATCAGGAAGAAACTGACAACCTGAATAGACCAATATCTAGTAACAAGGTTGAAGCAGTGATAAAAACCTCCCAAAAAACAAGAGCCCAGAACCTGATGGATTCCCTGGGGAATTCTACCAAACTTTCAAAGAAGAAATAATACCTATTCTCCTGAAGCTGTTTCAAAAAATTGAAGTAGAAGGAAAACTTCCAGACTCTTTTTATGAAGCCTGCATTACCCTAATCCCCAAACCAGGCAAAGACCCCACCAAAAAGGAGAATTTTAGACCAATATCCCTGATGAGTATGGATGCTAAGATTCTCAACAAGATCCTAGCTTGGATCCAACAGTACATTAAAAAGATAATCCACCATGACCAGGTGGGATTTATCCCTGGGTTGCAAGGGTGGTTCTACATTTGCAAATCAATCAATGTGATAGAACAAATCAATAAGAGAAGAGAGAAGAACCACATGGTCCTCTCAACAGATGCAGAAAAAGCATTTGACAAAATTCAGCATCCATTCCTGATTAAAATTCTTCAAAGTATAGGGATAGAGGGAACATTCCTCAACTTCATAAAATCTATCTATGAAAAACCCACAGTGAATATCATCCTCAATGGGGAAAAGCTGACGACTTCCCGTTTGAGATCAGGAACACGACAAGGATGCCTACTCTCACCATTCTTGTTCAACATAGTATTAAAAGTTCTAGCAACAGCAATCAGACAACAAAGAGAAATAAAAGGTATTCAAACTGGTGATGAAGACGTCAAACTCTCTCTCTCTTTGCAGATGACATGATACTTTATATGGAAAGCCCAAAAGACTCCGCCCCAAACTACTAGAACTCATTCAGCAATTCAGTAATGTGGCAGGATACAAAATCAATGTACAGAAATCAGTTGCTTTCTTATACACTAACAATGAAAATACAGAAAGGGAAATTAGGAATTGATTCCATTTACTATAGCACCAAGAACCATAAGATACCTGGGAATAAACCTAAACAAAGAGATAAAGGACTCGAGGAACTACAGAACACTTGTGAAAGAACTTGAAGAAGACACCAAAAGATGGAAGACCATTCCATGCTCATGGATCAGAAGAATAAACATTGTTAAATGTCTATACTGCCCAGAGCCATCTATACTTTCAATGCCATTCTGATCAAAATTCCACTGGCATTTTTCAAAGAGCTGGAGCAAACAATCCTAAAATTTGTATAGAATCAGAAGAGATCCCGAATTGCTAAGGAAATGTTGAAAAAGAAAAACAAAACTGGTGACATCATATTGCCTGATTTCAAGCTTTACTGCAAAGCTGTGATCACCAAGACAGCATGGTACTGGCACAAAAACAGACACATAGACCAGGGGAACAGAGTAGAGAGCCCAGATATGGACCCTCAACTCTATGGTGAAATAATCTTCGACAAAGCAGGAAAAAATATCCAGTGGAAAAAAGACAGTCTCTTCAATAAATGGTGCTGGTAATACTGGACAGCTACATGTAGAAGAATGAAAGTCGATCGTTCTCTTACTATTGAGAGCCACAGAGACAGTGGTGGAGATTCTGCTAAGAGTGGGAATAAGGAGCGATTGCATCTGAGTCTGAGAATTGTCTGCATCTGGAGTTAAAATCTCCCACATCACGTAGAGACTGTTCCATGCAACAGGCGGCCTGGGACACCCACTGAGGAACACAAGAACCCATCATGGCATCCATGATAGACAGAAGACAAGAGCTGCTGACATCCTGGTCACGTGTCCTGGTTGTGGTCTCATCCCGCTCCTCAGAGCGAAGGTTCGGCCTTTCTTTCCAACTCCCTCACCGAACCACCTTTTTAACATCTCTGGCAAATGCCTCATGCTGCCCTGCCCTTCAGTGCAAACTCCCCCAGACCCTTCACTCCAGCCCTGCAAGCAGGACTCAGACATGTGGGGCTTTAAAATTTTCTCCCCTTCTTCATCACGACAGCCTAGTCTAAGACCTTGTGCTACCCTCACAACATTCTTCTAACCTGCTTCCTGAGTCCATCCCTGTCCCTAGTCCACACAGCTGTTAGAGTGCTTTAAAAAAATAATAAGATCATGTCATTCTTCTGTTTAAAGCCATTAAATGGGGTTTCCCTTTACTGTTTTAGTTTGCTTTGTTTTTTAACAGCTTTACAGAGATATAATTCATATATACCATACTATTCAACCATTGAATAGTTTTTAGACTACTCACAGAGTTGTGCAACCATGACTACAATCAACATTAGAGCATTGTAATCGTGCCCAAAAGAATCCCCCCACCCCTTAGCTGTCACTCCCCAGGCACCTCACACCCCCCACCCTGAAAACCACTGATCTGCTTTCCATCCCTATGGGTTTGCCCATTATGGACATTTTATATAAATAGAAGCATACATACACTTAACCATATGTATCTTTTGTGACTGGTTCTTTCAGTTACCACAATGTTTTCAAGGTCGCTCTGTGTTGCAGCATGTACGTCACTCTTTTTATGGCTAAATAGTATTCCACTGTAAGGCTATGCCACAGTTTCTTTATCAGCTGATGGGATTTGGGGTAATTTCCATTTTGGACTATTTTGAATACTGCTGATGCAAATATATGCATACAAGTTTAAGTGACGATACATTTTCATTTCTCCTGGGTACATACCTAGGAATAGAATTGCTAAATGATACAAAAACTCTGTGTTTCACCACTTGAGGAACTACCAACTGTCTTCCAAAGTGGTCTACCATTTTACATTCCAGCCAGCAATATATGAGAACCTTTACTCAATGGGAAACCTCCTTGCCTTAGACTTCAAGGCCTTCTCTAGTCTGGCTCCTACAACCCCAGCAGTCTCACCTCCCCTCACTTTGATCCTTGTGCTTCATTCTCCAGCCACACTGGCCTCTCACTTCCAACATCTCATGTTCCTTCCACCCTCCAAGCCTTTTACTAAGGCTGTCTTCTCTCTGCTTGCTTTACCAGCATAGCCTCTGACACACACACACACCCCAGAGCTTCTCCCACATAACACACACCACAATTTCAATTCGACACATAATTATATTAAAATTTCAAGGATTGACAACACTAAGCGTTGGCAAGGATAGGAACAACTGGAACACACACATGGCTGGGGAAAGTGTCAAGTGGACCATAGAGTCTAGCAAATCTATTCCTAGGTATTTACCCAAGAAATTAGCCCATATATCCATAAAGATGTTCATAATGGCTTCATTCATAATAGCCAAACACCGGAGGCAATCCAAACGCTCATCAGTAAGAGAATAGAAAGACAAATTTTGGTATTTCCATACAAAGAAACACTACACAGCAATAAAAGAAAGAAAAAACAATACGCACAGCAACGCAGGTGTATCTTAAGACCATTACACTGAGGGGAAGAAGTCAAAGATAGACAGTACATATCCATGATTCAATCACATCCAATTGAAGAAGAGGCAAAAATAAAATGTGGTGGTAGAAGTCTGAATGGTTGATGGGGGAGTGGGTATTGTTTAGAAAAGGACTTAAGGGAACTTCCTGAGGTGCTAGAAGTATTCTGTATATTGATCAGAGATATACATATGTAAAAAGAATCCATCAATCTGGACAAATATACTATAAATCAAATAGACAAATTGCTAATTGTAGAGTCTTCGTGGTGGGTATGTGATGTTCACTGCGCACTTCTTCTTTCCACATTTTAGTGATTCAACATGATAATCCCACTCACACAGATTTCACTAGTCAATGGGGCGGCTTTCCTCCCTATGGTAAGCCTCAGACCCAAGTTCCTTCCTCTTTGTAGCCCCACCATCCTGTAGCACAGCTGTTCTCAGTTTGAAGTGATTGTGTCCCCCTACCTCCACTTCAGAAATTTTCAAGGCCTGGAAAGACATTCAGTTGTCCTGGCTGGGGAAGAGAGTGCCACTAGCATCTAGTAGGTAGAGCCCAGAGATGCTGCTAAACATCCTACAGAACATAGGACAATCCCACAGCAAAAACGTATCCAGTCCAAAATGTCAGCAACGATGTCACAGAGAAACCCTGCTCTAGCAGATTTAACCTGGGTCCACAAACCCCAAGGAGTCCTTGGAGAGAACTCTATCAATATAATTGGTTTCCTCAATTATCCCATGGATTTTACTTCATGCAGTGAAAATCATTATGCTGAGTAGGGGTCCATAAGCATCACTAGTCTACCAAATGGTCCATGTACACAGAAAAGTCCTCGGCTTCTAGCCAGGAGGTGGAGAAAGAGGTTGGAGAAGGCAGAGCCACTTCTTAATTCCAGGGGGCCTAAAACTGACACAAAGTATTTCTGCTCATAGACCACTGATAAGAACTAGTCATACAGTCATACCTAGATGCAAAGGAGTCTGGGAAATGTAGAACCTCTCTGGACAGCTGCTCCTAAGCACCAACTCTATTCTGCAAAAGAGAAAGCATAAATATTTGGTGGCCAGCTAGCCACCTTTCCCTCACCTTGCCACCCCTAACAAGTAACAACAAGAATACTAACCAACGCAAAGGATAGTAATAATAATAATACAAATAGCTAGCATTCATCAAGCTTCTCCCCTGCCCCAGTCATGGTGCCGAAAGCTTCCCCGAGCATCATTCTCTTCGCTCAGTCCTCCATCTCCCTATGAGGTTAGGAGTCTTCTACTCTGTGGTCAGATCCCATTCTGCTCCTGCTCTGTAGATACCTGCTCTGCCATGGTCAACTCTCACATCTTTGTGGCATGGGCTGCCATGGTACCCGCTGTTGAAAGCCTGGGGAAAGAACACAGAGGCCAGCTGGGGGGGGATTGAGCTCTCTGTAACCATGTACCACAGAACCTAAGACCCCGGCATGCTGGCAGGTGGAGCTTGGATTCTGGATCTTCTAAAAGCCCCCCCCCAATTCAGCTTTAACCTGCTTGAGCTCACCCTTGGGGTACACAACGGCAGCGGAGCCCTCCACCAAGACCCCCCTCCAGACAGAGGAGATCCAGCCAAGAAAAGTGACCACCATTTTCACTGTCTATGACCTCCTCTTCCTTTAGCAGGAAGCTGCCCAAATGGTAGTGTTGAAAGCAGATCTCCCCTCTCTCTGTCAGTTATATTAAGGGAATGAATGAATAATGGACCCATGTGGTTTAGAGACCTGAAGACAGGTGGGAGTTTTGCTTTACACTCAAAAGCAAGACCTGGTCCCTGTGCATGAGTTCTCTGTGCCAATGGCACATACAAATAACAGGCCATTTTCCAGATGGAAAAATTCCAGCGTGACTATGTTAAGTCAAAAGCATGAAGTTAGGGAGCTGAGAGGTGACCTGGGCTCAGGATGGGGGTTCTCAAAGCAGTTTGCATGGGTGCCTCAGGCTTCCTGCTCAGAAGTGTTGGGTCCAGTCCAACATACCAGCCTTGGGCCTGGAGCCCTCCCCAAGCTAATCAGGAGAAGTTGGGGGAAGGAGGGGGTCTGCAATCGAAAAACAGCTGCACACACAGCAGATGGTAGCGGCTGCCTCTCAGATGGTTTTTTTTATCACGTAGCTTTTTTCTTTCACATTAGGAATTTTTTTTTCAAAAATCCTCTAAAAACATGAGTTTTACAGCAACAGAGGTGGCTGAGTGCTTCTGAGAGATCCAGAGCCCAGACTCAGGGTGTCTTGGCCTCTGTAACATAAGAATAAAGTATGTGCAAACTCACTGCCTAGAAAGAGTCCCTGGAGATGGGTTGCCTCCTCTTCCCCCACAGCTAGCGAAGCCCTGGGATTCTGGAAAACCATGACTCAGGGCCATCCTGTCCCAAGCCCTCCAGATGGTGGCGGCAAGCCCATAAGAGCAAGGATTCAGTGGAACCAGCCCCTCATGTGGTGAGAGTTCCTGTCCCCAAACACGCGAGTCTCCATGGGAAAGAATAGACGACAGCATCAGCTCAAACAAGCCGCTTGAGGAGTGGACCTCAGTCTCCTCATCTGTAGAAAGCAGCTAATAATGCTGTCTACCTCCTCAGGTTGTGGGGAGGATTGAATGAGGCTTATCAAGGGGCCCAGCACAGAGCTTGGATCCAAGAACATTGCCATTGAAAGTTAGTTTCAAGGGGCACCGGGGTGGCTCAGTTGGTTCAGCGACTGCCTTCGGCTCAGGTCATGATCCCAGAGTCCTGGGATGGAGCCCTGCATTGGGCTCCCTGCTCCTCGGGGAGCCTGCTTCTCCCTCTGCCTCTGCCTGCCACTCCTCCTGCTTGTGCTCTTTCTCTCTGTGTCAAATAAATAAATAAAATATTTTTTTAAAAAAAGAAAGAAAGTTAGTTCAATGATGATTTTCAAGTCACAGGAAAGAAAAATGGTCATCAGTGATGTAAAGACCAGAAAAGATGAGACCCTGCAGCCCAGATGGATAGGTTATGAGTAGGCTGGCTGGGTCAGAGAAGCCCTTGACCTTATCCAGCAGGAAGCAGAGGCTATGGCTCCCAGGTGTGCCATGGATGGGGGAAGGGCTAGGGCAAGTAAGCCCCCAGCCCAGCATGGTTCCCACCTCAGCGTTCCTGGGGAAGTCTTCTTGTGCTGTCTGCTAGGTTATACAGGGGAAATAACGGAAGACATCCTTATAGGTGTGATGCGCCCTGTCCTTTAAAAATGCCCTCTGCTTAGAAAGATGCAGATGACCCTGAGAAGAATATCGTCTGCACGCCCACCCAGCATATCTGCAGAGGCCCTGAGATGTGGTAGTTGGCCCTGGAGTAGATGTTCCTTATTGGGGTCAAGGCAGGGGGTCAATTCTGCAGGGGGACCTCGGAGCACTCAGACTAGGGATGCTGACTTCCAGGAGCCTAGATACAGTTCACTGACCTACAGAAGAAGCACAAAGTGTGCTCCCTGGTGAAGGGGATGGAGGACGTGCTGGGCCCTGAGACAGTAAGGTTGCTTGGGTCAGGATGGGTCCTTCAGTTTGAGCTGGACCTTCAACTACCAAATCCCAGGGCCTTCCAGATAACAAAGCCTCACTTAAATGGAATCCTCCCAACAGCTCAGCAATCTAAAGATTATAATAATCCCCATTTTACAGACTGGGAAAAGAGGCTAAAAGAAGGGGCGCCTGGGTGGCTCAGTAGGTTAAAGCCTCTGCCTTCGGCTCGGGTCATGATCTCAGGGTCTTGGGATCGAGCCCCGCATCGGGCTCTTTGCTCAGCGGGGAGCCTGCTTTCTCCTCTCTCTGCCTGCCTCTCTGCCTACTTGTGATCTCTCTATCAAATAAATAAATAAAATCTTTTTTTTAAAAAAGAAGCTAAAAGAAATGAAGTTCATTCATTCATTCATTCAACCAATGACATATATTGATTGTCTAATATGTGCCAGGTATAGTGCTAAATATTAAGGAAAACAGTTGCAAATGAGCCAGGCATACCCTGCCCACAGGAAGCATGCAGGCCAGGGGGGAGCCAAACAATTAACAGATAACCAAATTAAGAAATAACAAATCATCATAAGAAAGAGAAAGAAATCATCAATTAGTCAAGGTGATCAATGTGAAAGGTATAGAGTAGGTTGAAGGATTGGCTCCAAGTCCGCACTCTTCTTTACATCAAGATTTGACCATACAATGGTCCTCTTGTCCATGGATTTGGGGCAAAAATTTTGACACTCACCGGAATGTGAGTAGTCATGACATAAGCAGGAATAACTCGCACAATGAGGTTTGTCCTCTTACACTTGAGCCAGAACTGGGAGAACATACCCTAGCTAGCCTGCTTGTCCCAGCAGATGGATGAAAGTAGAGCCACCGTCTCATGAATGAGATAAATGCTTACTAGTGAATATCACTGAGATGAGATTCAGTGCTCCTCCTTTTTTTTGCCACACAGCAATAGCTGACCAATATAGAATGTGATGATAGATAATGAGACAGGAAGATAGGGTATAAAAAAAAAGACTGAATGTAGATAAGAGAAAAAGAAACACTAAACAGAAAAATTAGTAACTCCTAGATACACAAGAGTCCAAAAGTGGGGAGGAGAGCTCTAAAACCAGAGGGAGTAACATATGCAAAGGTCCTGTGGTAAAAAGGAACAGAACACACTCCAAAAAGTTTTAAAAGGCTGGAAAGCAAGGGGGAAATTGGTGGCAGGAGATGATATCAGAAAGGAAGTTGAGAAAAAGAATAGAAAACGAGCATGCGGGGGGACGCCTGGGTGGCTCGGTTGGTTAAGCAGCTGCCTTCGGCTCGGGTCATGATCCCAGCGTCCTGGGATCGAGTCCCACATCGGGCTCCTTGCTCGGCGGGGGCCTGCTTCTCCCTCTGCCTCTGCCTGCCACTCTGCCTGTGCTCGCTCTCTCTTGCTCTCTCTCTCTGACAAATAAATAAATAAAATCTTAAAAAAAAAAAAAGAAAACGAACATGCGGACCTGTGGGCCATGGTTAAAAAAAAAAATTTATAGTTTTAGGTTTCACATTTAGTTCTAGGATTTAACAGAAATAAAATTCACACAGAACACAGTTCACCCATTTTAATTGTTTAACAATTTAGTGGTTTTTAGTAAATTTCTGGGTTGTGCAACCACTACCACTCTCTAATTCCAGAACATTTCCATCACCCCAAAAAGAAACCTCATACACATTAGCAGTCCCTTCCCATTACCCTCTTTCCCCAACCCTTGGAAACCACTGATCTACTTTCTGTCTCTGTAGATTTGCCTCTTCCAGACATTTCATATAAATGGAGTCATAAGAATGTGTGGTCTGTTGTGTCTGGCTTCTTTCAATTAGCATGATGTTTTCAAGGTTCCCCCATGTTGTGGCGTGCTTCAGTACTTCATTCTTTTTTGTGGCTGAATAATATTCCATTCTATGGATATAGCACATTTTGTTTGTCTACTCATCAGTTGATGGACCTGTGGGTCTTTCCTGTGTTTTGGCTATTATGAATAGTGTTGCTATGAGCATCTGCATACAAGTTTTGGGGTGGACACTTGGGTTGTTTCCATTCATTTGTTTTATTTAAAGATAGTGGGAAGCTATTGAAGGGTGTTGAACACAACAATGACCTGATAAAATCCCTCCTGGCTGTTGAATGAATGATGGATTACAAGGGTGATCCTGAACTCTCATAAAATTCTGGTAAGATTGTAAGATGGTACTACCATTTTGGACAAAGTTCAGCAGGTTTCTTAAAAAGTTAAACCTAGAGGTGCCTGGGTGGCTCAGTGGGTTAAAGCCTCTGCCTTCTGCTCAGGTCATGATCCCAGGGTCCTGGGATCGAGCCCCGCATCGGGTTCTCTGCTCAGCAGGGAGCTTGCTTCCCTTCCTCTCTCTCTGTCTACCTCTCTGCCTACTTGTGATCTCTGTCAAATAAATAAATAAAATCTTTTTTAAAAAGTCAAACCTATATCCATAAGTAATCCAGACATTTCACTCCTGCGTATTTCCCCAAAAGAAATGAAAGCATATGGCCGTGTAAACTCTTGTACAGAAAGGTGGATGGAGGCATTAGTTTTAACAGCCAAAAACTGGAAATAATCTTGATGTTGATGGAAATGTCCATCAACAAGTGAATAGATAAACAGATTGCAACATATTTATACAACAGAATACTGTTCAAAAATAAGAAGGAAAAGGGGCACCTGCGTGGCTCAGTAGGTTAAAGCCTCTGCCTTCGGCTTAGGTCATGATCCCAGGATCCTGGGATCGAGCCCCGCATCAGGCTCTCTGCTCAGCGGGGAGCCTGCTTTCTCCTCTCTCTCTCTCTGCCTGCCTCTCTGCCTACTTGTGATCTCAGTCTGTCAAATGAATAAATAAAATCTTTTAAAAAAATAAGAAGGAATGAACATTGGATATACACAATAACATGGATGGGTCTCAAAATAATTGTGCTGAGAGAAAGAAGAAAAAAAGAATGCATACTGTATATTTCCATTTATATAAAATTCTAGGAAAAGCAAGCTACTCTGTAGTGACAAAAGGCAGATTGTGGTTGACTGGGGATAGGAGGAGAGAGACAGGGAGGGGCGGGAGGGAGTATTTCAAAGGAGCATGAGAAAACTTTTGAGAGCGATGGGTATGTTCGTGGTCTCGAACGTGGTGATGGTTGTATAAATATGTGAAAACTTTTCAAATTGTACACTTTAAATGCACTCAGTTTATTGCATGTCAATTATACCATGATAAAGCTATAAAAAATTATCAGGACTTACTGATTGGATGTGACAGGTGAGGGGAAGACAAATGTCAGGTGTGGCCCCCAAGTCTCTGGCTTCAGCCACTGGTGGGTGGGGTTGCCATGTCCTGACACGGGAGTTCTCAAGAAAGAAGATAGTTGGGGGAGTGTTGGGGAAGCCACTGTGGGCAGGTGGGAGAAAGAAAGGTCAAGAACTCAGGTTCTGAAATGTTCAAGTTGACATGCCCGTGGAAACGTAAAGAAGTTGTCTGTGTATGTAAGTCCATAATTTAAAGGGGAGGTCACAGTTTGAGAACAGAGAAAAGCTACTCCATGCGGAAAGAACCGTGAGCCAAGGTGTGGAGGACGGGAGCTGGGAGGAGAGAATAGCCCAAGACAGGAACCCACAGTGGGAGAAGATGAAGGTGGACAGGGCAGAAGAGGGTAGATGGGGTGGAATGGAAGGGCAGGGCGAAAGCCACGTTAGGTGAAACTTTCTGCAGGGCCAGTGGGTCGATGAGCTGAGAGAGAAGCACCTAGTGGCTCCTGTGGGACCTGGTGGATTCACAGCCAAGGCGGAGAGGATGATAGAAATCGGCAGCCTAGAAATTAAATCTATTTGGGGTGTTGGGACAGGACAAATGGGGGAGTCAGCTTTGGGGCTGTGGCATTGGGCAGAGACAGTCCACAGGCAGCTGGATCCTTAGATCTGGATGAGTGAGGAGAGGTACAGGCTGGAGAGAGGCAATTAGAGCTTCCCTGGGAGTGAAGGGATTGGGGGGAGGAGGAGAAGCAGAAGTCTTCATAGATGACCTAGAGTGCAAGTGAGGATGGAAATGCAGTCAGGATGGGAGGAAGGGAGGCAAGAACCAGACCCAGTCCCCAGAGGCCTTACGGAAGCATCTGGGGCACAGCAGCAGGGCCCAGGGCTGGCCACCAGGCCTGAAAAAGGAGCCGCCCTTGAAAGGACACTGGGAAGGAAAGGGAAGGCCTAATCCCCCGACCTGGGACATATATATCCATATTGAATGCTCACAGCCCCTCCATGAGATCAGTGTAATTATTCCCATTGGACAGACAAGAAAACTGAGGGTCAGAGAAGTCAGAAGACGTCTCCCAAGGTCACAGAGCTTGTCTCTAACCCATGTCGGGGGAATCAAGCACTCTTTTTGTGCTTCAAGACCCCCAGAACAAGGTTCACCAGGGCCAGGCTTGAACCAAGCACCCACTAACGCCCCCCAGGGCACAAGCATGTCTGCAGCAATTAGCATGAAGGAGGGAGCGCAGCTAATTGCCTGTACAAATTAACTCTAATGTGGTCGGCATCGATGTACTTACTGATCTTTCTTTAATTACATTAATCAATTAATGAAGAAGATGGTTTCCTCTTATGATTTCCAAGGCCCATATGTTCCCAGGAGTCCAGCTGGAGCTTGGGTTTCATATCTGCCCCAGCTTCAGTGGACAATGGGGCAGGCACCAGTAGGAGAAATGACCCCAAAAGCCATCTCTACCCTGAAGCCAAGCTCCGAGAGGGAAGAAGTGAGACAAAAGAAATAATGATTCCAGGAAACGTAACCAGAGGCAGAAGCCCAAACTCCCTAATGGGGCATTCGTCCTCTGCTCCCTTCACCTGTGTTTATCGGCCTGGGCTGATGGATTTTCTATGCACATGCCTCAGCCTCCCCCTCCCCACTAAGTGCCTTTCCTTCCATCAGGGAGGCCAGATCCTTCAGTCTGGGGTCCAAGGCAAGCCAGCAGGTTCCAGTCACCACCCCCAGCATCCCCTCTAAGGCTTACCTACAAGAGCTTCTGGACAATCATCTTGGATTCAACAAATATTTACAGGCTCTGCCACTGTGTAGCTTCCAAGCCCTTGGGAACAGACAGACGGTCAACAGATCCAAGATTACCCAGAGCGGTGGTTCCCAGTCCATTGGAGTCACCAGGGTAGCTTGCGAAAGTATGATGCTCGTGCCTCACCTGGGACACATTCAAGCAGAATCTGAGGGTAGACCCTGGGCAGCAGTCGGGGTTTTCCTTCCCCACTTGATACTAATGGGCAGGTGGGACTGAAACCACACCTGCAAAGCCTTCCCCCAGGGCTTTGGCAGTATGACCAGCCCATCACGCTTTTTATAATCCTCTGCTTCAGTGAGATGAGCCGACATGAGGGACTTCTGCGTATAAAGTGGGACACAGCATTAAGACTCTCCCAGGGCCTTCTCAGACTTCCGCGCACTCCAGAGTCAGACACTGCGGCGGGGTGTGGGTCAGGGGTGCCTGTGAAGGCACCGGTCACCAGGCCCCACAAATGTTAGTTTCTCAAGATGCGTTGCTGATGCTGCTAGCCGGGGAACTCTGGTACGAGAACCACTAAATTAGAGCGAGGTTTAAAATAAATTCAAGTGGGTGTGTCCTTCCCTCCGTCCTTAAAGATCTGCCGTTCACAAACTCGGCTTTAATCAAAGTCGTCTTCTTTCTCCCAGGCCGAAGAAGAAAACAGCCTCCAGCTGCCCCCTTCTAGGGGTAGAAGCGTGTGAAAGCTCACAGCTCCCCATCACAAAAGTTCCTATTTTAACTGACAGGAAGTTGGTGACCCCGGGGCGATGCCAGCGAACTCTCCAATATGCAAACCACTGGCTCGGAGAAAAAGTGTGTCTGTTGACCATTTGAACTCTTCAGGACCCAGGACCCCACTCACTCTGACCATTTCTATTGTTTTATTCGTTAACAAATAGAGCACGTAGCTCTTTTTATTTTTTTTTTATTTGTTAGAGAGAGAGCGTGCACACAAGCAGGCAGAGGCAGAGAGAGAAGCAGGCTCCCTGCCTAGCAGGGATCCTGATGCGGAACTCGATCCCAGGACCCTGGGATCATGACCCGAGCCGAAGGCAACAGCTTAACCGACTGAGCCACTCAGGCGTCCCAGCTCTTTTTTTTTTTTTAAGATTTTATTTATGTATTTGTCAGAGAGAGAGAGAGCACTCACAAGCAGGCAGAGTGGCAGGCAGAGGCAGAGAGAGAAGCAGCCTCCCTCCTGAGCAAGGAGCCCTATGGGAAACTCGATCCCACGACCCTGGGATCATGACCTGAGCCAAAGGCAGTGGCTTAACCCGCTGAGCCATTCAGGCATCCCAAGCATGCAGCTCTTGATCTCAGAGTTGTGAGTTCAAGCCCCACGTCGGGCACGGAGCTTACTCAAAAAAACAAAACATAACTTAATTAATTTAGCTTCCATGCCTCAAGCCTTCCTAGGTGCCAGGATCTGCACATGACTGATCTTGTTTGATCCTCAGAACAACCAGCACCTGTTAAATCTATTTGATAGATGACAAAGCTAAGACACAAAGAGGTTGGGGATTTTTGCCCACCTGTGAAGTGGCAAACCCGGGTGGGTGGGGCTGTGTGCCTCGCCTCTCCCTACCTTTTCTAAACAATAACATTGCAGGCACGTCTCATACCTGGGTAGCTGTGGATGCTACCTCCATTTTATTTTTCTCCTCTGATCATAGTATTTTAACATCTCACGGGACGCCTGGGTGGCTCAGTTGGTTAAGTACCTGCCTTCGGCTCAAGTCATGATCTGAGGGTCCTGGGATCAAGCCCCACGTGGTGGGGGGGGGATGGTTCTTGCTCAGCGGGGAGTCTGCTTCTCCCTCTCCCTCTGCTCCTCCCCCTGCTTTTACGAGCCCTCTCTGTTTCAAAATATATAAATAAAATATTTTTTAAAAAATCTTGGGGGATCTGGGCGGCTCAGTGAGTTGGGCCTCTGCCTTCGGCTCAGGTCATGATCTCAGGGTCTTGGGATGGAGCCCCGCATTGGGCTCTCTGCTCAGCAGGGAGCCTGCTTCCCTCTCTCTCTGCCTAATTGTGATCTCTGTCTATCAAATAAATAAATAAATAATTTTTTTAAAAAAAATCTTAACATTCATCCCTTTTTCCTATCCAGATATTTGCTTTCTAAAGCTAGCATTCATTTAAAAAAATAAGAATTTTTTAAAACCTTCAGTTTTTGAATGGCTTAAAATCATCTGATGAGTAACTGCCCTACCATGTCATGCATTTTTCTTTTGTGAAAACTGTGGAACTCAGTCCCTTTGGAAGCCTCTGACTCATATCTGAAGGTGTTTTAATCAGCCAACCAACCCAGCCATCCCAAGTGGCTGAACCGGTCAACTTGGCTCCCTGGAAAAGTGTTACAGGATGAAGATTATTCCAAGACAAGGTGATAACCTGGTGGTGTCTCTAGCAGGAGAAATTATCAATGTGTCTGTGCTCCAATCACACACAGACAGCCTAGGGTGATGAGTCATTCCCGTTTGCCCAGGACTGTCCTGTGTCCCGGGAAATGGTTGCCCTCAGGACACCATGCTTGGCTTGCCTCACCGTGCAAGGCAAGGAGCTGCTGCTTCCCTTCAGCCAGCCACAGGCCTGGCTTTGGGGCTCTGAGAAATGGCCCATAGCTCGCCATGAGACAGGAGATCCTGGCCAGGACCAGTGTTTCGCCACCTTGCGGAAGGGGTCTGTCTTAGTTCAGACTGCTACAACAGAATGGCACACACCAGGGTGGCTGAAAATTCTCACAGTGATGGAGGCTGAAGTCTGAGATCGGGATGCCAGCATGGTCCGGTTCTTGGTGAGGGCCCTCTTCCCGGTTTATAGATGGCCATCTTCTCATCAAACCCCCACACGGCGGAGAGCAAGGGAACTCTGATCTCTTCGTTACCTTATAAGAGCACTGACCCTATCGGTAAGGGCTCAACCCTTATGACCAAATTTCCGCCCAGAAGCCCCATCTCCAAATACCCTCACCCTTGGGGATTTAGTTGTCAACAAGTGACCCGGTGGGGGACAAGCCTTCAACCTGTTGCAGGATACTTGGAGCCAGAAAGGAAACTAGTCTGATCAATGACCGTGACTCCTGCTGACCACCCTCCTCCCCGCCACATAAACTTGAGGGAGATTTTGCTGGGATGATTCTGGAGCCGGAATTCCACCCCAGGCCTCCACCTCTTCCTCAGATAGAAATAAAGCCCAGGCCGATCCTGGAGGAGTGGGGTTCAGCCAAACACTGAGATTCCAATCCCTGCCTTCCTCTGTCGTTCCTGGGCCGAGGATGCTGGGATGTGTTGGGGGAGTGTTCTGGGCCCCCTGAGCGGCCAGGGCCACCCACAGCACCTAGGGCTGCCGGCCTGACCCAACAGTGGTCACTGCAAGAGCAGGGGCAGAGAACCCCAAAGGATGAGCTGATGAGATCACCCTGGAGGGTGCTCCAGCTGTTTTCCAGCAGCTCCTGCCTGCTGTGACCCAGCCCCACCCAGAACTGGTTCATCTTCCTTCCCTTCCTTGTCTCCCATCCCCCTGGCAGCCCTCCCCACCCCCACCCCCTGTTGTTGTTGGCCTTGATTTCCTTATCTACCAAATAAGAAGAATATTCATCCCAACCTCAAAGAACCCACCCATGGTGGGTGGTAAAAATATGGCACATAACGTGCTTTGAATTTAGTGCTCAGTAAGTAGTCATCGTTGTCATTAGTATTATCCTCCAGGACAGGAGGTGGGGAGGGACTGAAAGAGGAAGGGAAGAAGCAGGCTCTCATACCCTCCCTGCCCCACAAAGCACAAGATCTGTTCTTCCTCAAAATCAGCACCAATTTCTCCATGAGGCTCAAGAGCATCGATATTTTAGGGGCCAAAAAGTGGTTTAATTTCTCTCCATCTTATTTTACTGTGGTAATAACACTAACATGAGATCTACCCTCAACACATTTTTATGCTTACATTATTGACAATAGGTACAATGTTGTACAGGGGCTCTCTAGAGCTTATTCGTCTGAACTGAAACCTTTATTGAAGTATATTTGATACATAATGTTGTATAAACTTAAGGTGTGCTCAACTGAAACTTTATGCCCACTGAATAGTAATTCCTCATTGCTCCCTCCCCCAGCCCCTGGCAACCACCATTCTGTTCTTTGAGTCTATGAAATTGACTATTTTAGATATCTCTTATAAATAAAATCATGCAATATTTGTCTTCCTGTGACTGGCCTGTGTCACTTAGCATAATGTCCCCAAGAGCCATCATGCTGTCATACAGCAGGATCTCCTTCTTTTTTAAGGCTGAACAGTATTTCATTGTACATCTACACCGTGTTTTTAAATTTCTTTTAAAATCGGAAAAAATGGGATGCCTGGGTGGCTCAGTTGGTTAAGCCACTGCTTTCAGCTCAGGTCATGATCCCAGGATCCTGGGATCGAGTCCCGCATCGGGCTCCTTGCTTGGCAGGGAGCCTGCCTCTCTCGCTGCCTCCGCCTGCCACTCTGCCTGCTTGTGTGTACTTTCTCTCTCTCTGTGACAAATAAATAAAATCTCTAAACAAAATAAATAAAATTTAAAAAAAATAATAAAAAAATTAAAAAAAAATAAAAAATAAAAAAAATAAAATAAAATCGGAAAAAATTTGGTGCCTGGTGGCTCCATTGGTTAAGCATCTGACTTTGACTCAGGTCATGATCCCAGGGTCCTGAGATTGAGCCCCATGTCAGGCTCCCCGCTCAGGGAAGAGTCTGCTTGTCCCTCTGCCCCTCCCCCCTACACATGCTCTCTCTTTCTTAAATAAATAAAATCTTTTTAAAAAGTATTTCTTAATCGGGACGCCTGGGTGGCTCAGTTTGTTAAGCGGCTGCCTTCGGCTCAGGTCATGATCCCAGCGTCCTGGGATTGAGTCCCACATCGGGCTCCTTGCTCGGCAGGGAGCCTGCTTCTCCCTCTGCCTCTGCCTGCCGCTCTGTCTGCCTGTGCTCGCTCTCTCGCTCGCTCTCTCTCTCTGACAAAAAAAAATAAATAAAATCTTTTTAAAAAAAAAGAAAAATTATTTCTTAAAAAAAATGAAAATAAAAATTATTTCTTAAAATTAAAATCAGGAAAAAAACTTTTAGAGGAGACAAAAATGTTTCACTTTTTTTTCTCTCATCAGAAACAAGTTTTGGGGGCAATAGCTCAGGGGAGAGCATTTGACTTCAGAAACAAGCTTTTTAGAACCCCTTAAAATATATTTTGGGGGGAGGAGCCCACAAAGGCAGAAGTGTCTAGGGTCTGCAGAAGTCACAAGGTAGCCCTCCTCGAAACTTCAGCCGCACCTGCCTTGCCACATCCCCAGGTCCTGTCCTCATGCATGCCATGCTTGCCTTGGAGACAGCCTCCCAGCAGGCCTCCTCCCAGCCTGTTCTCTCAAATCCTCAGATACATCTGCCACAGAGCAGCCAGCATAGTCTGTCAAGATCACAAATATGGGGGCACCTGGGTGGCTCAGTGGGTTAAGTCTCTGCCTTCGGCTCGGGTCATGATCTTGGGGTTCTGGGATCGAGCCCCACATTGGGCTCTCTGCTCAGTCGGGAGCCTGCTTCCCCCTCTCTCTACCTGACTCTTTGCCTGCTTGTGATCTCTCTCTCTCTGTCAAATAAATGAATAAAATCTTAAAAAAAAAAAAAAAAAAAAAAGCTCACAAATCTGATTGTGTCTCCTCCTCGCTGGAAATCTTGCATGGCTTCCCACTGCCCTCAGGATAAGGTCCAGTCTCCCCAGCATGGCACACAAGGCCTAGGTGGGCAGTCACATGCGGACTTCCTGATGCTCCCCTGCCCCCCGCACACCCAACCTTCTTGCTTTCACACCTCCATGCCCTTGAGCTTGCAGTACCTTCTACCCAGAATGCCCTTTCCCCGGCCAACTCCTAGCCATCCCTCGAAGCCCAGCTCCTCCAAGAGAAATACCACACATTTTCATGTTTTGATGCTGTGATTTGGGGTGAACGTCCTCCTGAGGTCAGGGGCTGTACCTCTTTTGCCCCATCCCTCCAACCACCACCCCCCAGTGCCCAGCTCAGAGCTGGTGCCCAGTACAGTTTATGGAGACAGAGATGACTGCCCTGTGGTCACTGCCAGCATCCAGGCCCCCTCCGCTCCCCAAACTCCAAGCCCATGCAGCCTTGTGGTTTCCAAGGGCAGAAAGACACCCCGTGCTCCTGCCTACCTCATCGGACAGACTGGGAGTGCAGCACCTCTGGGTACACAGGTGGCAGACTAGCCCTAAGTGAATAGAGCCGGAGCCTTCACCACCACCAACCCCCCCCAGGAGAAGCCATCAGCCAACAACCAGGACTGAAAGGGAAGCTTTGCCACCCCAAGAAAAGCCCAGGGGCCATATTCAGATACCTGGCCAGGGAGCAAGAAACCTGGTTCAGCCTTGGTCTGCACCCCTCTGTGCCTCAGTTTCCCCATCTGTTAAGAGCAGGTCAGCCTCAAAGCCTCTAAAGAAATGGTTCTTCTGACTCTAGCTGCAAAAGCTCTTCCAGGGCCTTCCATCCACCCCAGCCAAGTTACCAACACAGAGGGAAGAGTGCCACCTACCGACTCCCAGGCTCCCTCCAGGAACACTGAACAAGCCAAGGAATCCTCAAAATATGGACCCTTCCACTTGTCTCTATTGTCCCTCTGGGTAGCCACAGCCCCTCTCCCCATGCGTGGGGCCCAGGGGCACCCCCTCCAGCCTGGCCAAGGCGCTTTAGCTGCACTGGTTCCACACCATCCCCCAGCCCCCTAACCTCAAGAAAGCCAGAAGTCCTGGTGCCAACCTGCCCCCCCCCACATCAGGCCCTGTGCCAGGGCAGCCCCCCAGCTGCCAGCCCCCCTCGCAATGGGCCGGCGGCTGGAGGTGGAGAACAATGATCTCTATTGTGGCTAAATTTCCCCCTGAAGATCTCATTCAAGATGTTAGAGTGAGCGATCATAAAAGGAATTAATAGTTGATTCGCTGTATAATTTCCTAGTTCAATATACTTTAGTGCGGCGACTAAATGAGCCGTCCCGGCCGTTCGGTGGGGCCAGATAGCGACTTTATCACTGGGATCTCAGGCTGAGGAATAAAAGCAATTCTTCTGAAGTAATTGCGTCTAATTAAAAGAAACATTTAAAAAGTGTAACCAAAAGGAATTCATTTCAAATGGAAAATTAATGCTGAAAAATAGCCCTGAGCTCTCTTGTCGCAGCTAATAGCCAGGCAGCCACAGAATAATTAAACTGTTTTGAAATGTGGATACCATCCTCCTCAGGAGAGGATGGGCACGGATGAGCACGGTTTGGGCACCGGCAATGGGGTGGCTTCCAAAGCGGTGGCCAGCGTGAGGACCCAGGCTCAGCCACAGGCTTCCCTGGAGCGTAAGGGCTGGGCCACCTCAGCCAAGGCTGGAGGAGGTTGGTGCGATGACACGTAATGAGAGGGCCATCGGCGTTCGGGCCTGAGCATCCCAGCAGGTCCTCAGGACAGCCCTCCAAGTCAAGCCTTATTGTTAATTATGATGATGAATATTATCATCATCGACTCAAAACAAGGATTCCCAGTGACAAGATACCTTGTCCGATATCACGACTAATACGTAGCAGAGCCAAGATTTCACCCCAGGTCGTCCGGGCTTCTGGGCTCCTGGTCCTTTCCCCCACATCAGTGTTAGGACCCAGCATGGAAAAAGAGGCCAGGCGCTCTCTGAGATTGTGGTTCTCAGCTTTGAAATCCCTGCCTCAGGCTCCATTTCCAGACACGCTGACTTCATTGGTCTGGGTGCAAGCTGGGGATCAGTTTTGTGGGCTTTCTTGTTTGTTTAAGCTGTCCAGGTGACTCTCCTGTGCATCCGGAGTTGAGGACCAGTGGGCTGACATCCAAACAACTAGCACACTTCACCCCGTAGACACTCCCTGAAATCTTCCTGCCCACTTCCCCGGGCTGGGGATGGGATGGGGGGGAGGCGCAATGCAAAACAGCACCGCAAATACTCCCCTGGCAAGATTGCAGCCAGGATGAAATGGACTAAGAGAGACTAACTGAGAGCCCAGCATATAATAGATGCTCAATAAATGCTATTTTCCAGATAGAGGGCAGCAAGAAGTAAGAACCCAGGATGAAATGTCTAACAATCCTGAACTACAGCTACTGACTAGATCTGAACAATTTAAGAGGCAAGATGATCTGGTCAGAAGGGCTGTGCCTCAAATTCAGAATGCAAAGTTCGTGCTGGCTTTAGAACCAAATCTGTACTATTGAATATACACACAAAAAAAAAAAAAAAACTTTTTTTTTCAAGTGCTTGCAGTTACTCAAACTAAGCTAAGGGCTGCCTGTGATCAGTGATTAGAGGGCATGCTTTAGTGAAATAGAAGACTCATTTGTAATCCGTGAGTTGTTTATATGCTGACAAGCATTTCTAAAGACCTTGGGAATGCTCACAAAGTAGGTTTAAAGATGCACCTAAACCTCATTTACACCATTAAGATTCTTAGAAAACACCTCCTTAATACATATGCAAAGATCCCTAGCACCCCCTCCTTTCTGAATTGCAAATAGATTCCCATTTTCAAAGATCACCAGCAAAGCACCCATCTGCTTTGTTAATGGCTAAACCCCTTATAAGGCAACTCTGTTCCCTAAGGGCAATAGAGACCTTCAACCTCCGAGAAGCACCAGCTTACCTTCTGATGAACCGATGAACCGGGGGGCTACTGAGACACAGTGACCCCAGGATCTTTGCAAGTGACACAGACTTCCACAATACTCTGTTTTCACTGCCAACTGCCACTTCTTTGCCTGAGGACTTTCTCTGGCCATTGCATCCACTTTGGCCACCTGTCGGGCAGGACAGAGGGGCCACCCACCCCCCACCCCCCGCCCAGGGTAGCTCTCAACCAAGGAACAGTGAGAGCAGATTGATAAATACCCTGGCTCCCTCATCCCTTGAGTGGGTAAGTCTGTGGTGTGCTATGCAGCTTCTTACAATTTCACCTGCTGGGATGGTCTTCCCTTTCTTGGCTGTTTTCCCCTATCTATCTCACTTCTCACTCCCTGTACTGTCTTCATCTTCCAAGTTCATCTACTTGCATTTGAATCCATGTCTTCTAAGACAGAGGATAGGAACAGCCTCTTTGGGGTTGTCAGGTTAGAGTTCTAATGGAGATCCACCCCAAGCTGGCCTCTGAACACATTGCACAGGAGAAAGTATGGGCTTTTGGGACAGAGATACCTGCTGCAAATCTGGCCCAGACATTTACCAGCTGTGTCACTTAGAATAAGTCAGTTGCTGGGGTGCCTGGGTGGCTCAGTAACTGAGTGTCTGCCTTCGGCTCAGGTCATGATCCCAGAGTCCTGGGATAGAGCCCCGCATCAGGGTCCCCAGGAAGCCCGCTTCTCCCTCTCCCACTTCCCCTGCTTGTGTTCCCTCTCTCGATGTCTCTCTGTCAAGTAAATAAATAAAATCTAAAAAAATAAAATGAAATAAAAGAAGTCAGTTGCTGAGCTTTTATTTTCTTTACCATAAAATGGGACAAATCATGGACCCACCACTCAGGGTTGTTGAAAAGACTCATGAAATCACCCAGGGTTAAGCCCTTGGCACAAACAGATGTTTATCCCACAACTTTTGGTGGAAGATTTCTTCCATGACACAGTGGGGAGGCAGAGCTGCTCCTGGGGAGACAACATGTAAGAAGAAAATTCTATCACCACGTTTGTATTCAGCGTGCTGGTAGACCAGTGAGCCGGGGGCACCCGAGGGGCTGCACTGAGGTCTTCAAGGGTCTGGAGCTATACTGCCCAATGTCCTAGCCAGTAATCATATGTGGCTATTTAAATGTTAATTAATTAAAATTAAATACAATTAAAATTCAGTCCCTCGGTCACAGTAGCCACACTTCCTTTTTTTATTTCATTTTTTTGTTTAAATTCAATTAGCCAAGGTATTGTACATCATTAGTTTTTGACGTAAAGTTCGATGATTCACTAGTTGAATATAACACCCAGGGCTCACATATCATGCGCCCTACACTAGCCACATTTCAAGTGCTCGGGAGCCGCGTGTGGCCAGTGACTACCTGTCAGAGACGAAGTGCTTGTGTCTGCCCCAAAAAATTCACAGGTGGAAACTTATTCCCAATGTATTGGTATTTGGAGCAGGGTGTTTGGGAAGTGTTTGGGTCATAACGGTGGAGCCCCCATGAACAGAATTAGTGGTTTTATTAAAGAGCCCTCAGTGCACTCCCTAGCCCTTTCTGCCATGTGGGGACGCAGGGAGAGGACAGCCATCTATGGACCAAGAAGCAGGCCCTCATCACATAAGGCCAGCCCCTCAATCTTGGACCTCCCAGCCTCCAGGACTGTGAGAAATCAGTTTCTATTGCTTGTAAGCCCCCCCCCGATCATGGGATTTTGTGATAGCAGCCTCAAACAGACCACGCCACTACCACCCTGGGCAGCACAGATACCGAACATTCCCATCTTCCCAGCAAGTTCTGCGCTGGCCTGGGGTCAGACAAACCCAGGCTCAGACCCAGCATGGCCTCTGCTCACTGTAAGTTTTGGCCAGGGTGCCTGACCTCTCAGACCTTCGGTTTCTTCTTCTGTAAAATGGGCTGTATTAATCATCTCACCCTGGGCAGAAGGGTTCTCCCAAGGGCCAGCTGAAAAGTGATCTATGAAACCACCTAGACCAGCACCTTGTCTGGTAGACCCTAGAAGCACAAATAATGCTGACCGACGCTACTTCAGCATTTGGTTTTGCCTGTTTTCCCTTTGATCTCGGGGCCCTAGCTGCCCCTTCTCCCCAGTCCCTACCCCTCCTCCACCAGACCCACCCTTCTCCCCCCACCCCTGCCATGATTTCTATCTCTCTCTCACACCCACCTCTCTGCTCACACCATCAAATAGTCCCCAGGGCCTGTACAGACTGAACCAAAGGCTCAGATACATGGCAGGTGGGGTACCAGGGGAAATGGCTTTCCTGGGCTCTGAGATAGGCCTGGAAAAATGAGAGTAGCCCATCCAAAAGGACTACATATTGTATGATTCTGACTGGAAAAGGCAAATCATGGCGACAGTAAAAACATCCGTGGTTGTCTGGGGGCTCGGGGGGGAGGGGGGCTAGTGGGAGTACAAATCTTTCGGGCAGTGAAACTATTCTGTATAATACTATAATGATGGACATATGCATGCTACGTTTGTCCAGACCCATAGAACATGCACCATGAGAGTGAACCCTGATGTTAGCTATGGACTTCGGATGTCGATGACGTATCCAGGTGGGTTCACCGGTTGTAACAAACGTACCACTCTGGGGAAGGATGTTAATGTTGAGACAGGCTTCCTTTTAACAGGGAATGTGGGAAGTCTGCACATCCCGCTCAGCTTTTCTGTGAGCTTCAAACTCTTCTAGAAAGTTATTTTAAAAGTGCAAAAAGAAGTCTTTCCATACCTTGGTCCAGAGCATATGCCAACAGCAGTAACCGGGTTAGAGGAAGAAACCTCCTGGCAGTGGGGAGGAGGAACACAAATGAAAAAGATAGAGTCTGACTCCTGATTGCCAAAACTGGAATGCAAAGAGAAAAGGTCCAACCATAAGGTGAAGGCACTTGGCTTAGAAAGCCCTTGTCCTTAGCCCCTGCTAGCCAGCCCTGCTCCAACAAAATCAAGCTTCAGGATGGAACGTTCCCAATCTTCTCTCTCTCAGCCCCTGCTGGACACCTTCAACCTCTCCTCATTCGCTCTTTCTTTTCCTTCCAGGGCAATGTGCTCAAATCATCCAAAACTTTCCCTTTATCACGGAGCCTCCCTAATTAAGCTAACATTATTAGAAGGTTGAGAGGGGAAAAAAACCCTCCCAAATTCTCTTTGCGTTTCAGTAGCTCTTTAATATGCGAGGCAATGAGAGACAAGCCGCTCCTAATTGCCAGTCCCTGGGGTAGCCAGTCAGAAAATGAATTGATGCGTTTTTTCCTTATGAACAATGCATGTAGCACAAATTGCAGTGGCCGTCACCAGAGATTTAATTACAAAATATCATTACTTTCACACATCATTTCAGATTTGGCCTGATCAAATCAAAGTTAGGGCAAGAGGGAGAGAAAACTGCACTCTTCGCAGGGTCGTTCATCCGAGGGTGGCTGCAAAGCCGGGGTTGGGAGGGGATTGGCACAGGAAAGATGTCCTCGAGGCCACTGCAGAAAAGGAGATTCCTCGGGGCGCCTGGGTGGCTCAGTGGGTTAAAGCCTCTGCCTTTGGATCAGGTCATGATCCCAGGGTCCTGGAATCAAGCCCCACATGGGGCTCCCTGCTCAGCGGGGAGACTGCTTCCTCCTCTCTCTGCCTGCCTCTCTGCCTACTTGTGATCTCTGTCTGTCAAATAAATAAATAAAATCTTTAAAAAAAAAAAAGAAAGAAAGAAAAGGAGATTCCTCGGGTCCGGGGATTCTGCAAAGTGGAGGCTGTGGGAGGGTCCCCGGGGATGGCGAGGACCCCTCAAAAGACAGATCAGTGGCAGAAGCAGCACAACCCTGCTGTTCACCAGTTCCACTCATCAGCGGCTTAAAGCAACTCATGTCTCCGTTCTTTTCCTTCCACAAATACTTCTTGAGCATCACCTGTGTGCCAGACCCTGTGCTAGAGCCTAAAGCAGCAAAATAATGACCAGATGCATGTGGTCTTGGCCTTCATGGGATCCACACTGTGCCTGGAGAAACAGAGTCACATCAAAATAGTCACAGAATAGTGGGGGAGGGGGTGAGTAGTGGAGCCAGACTTCCTGAGTCTACATCCCTGCTTCAGCACGTCAAAGTTGGGGGAGCATGACTAAGTCTTGGTGCCTCAGTTTCCCCATGTATACAATGAAGCTCATACCAGGACTTATCATATCGTCCTGGATGAGATGGTTTAATATTTATAATACACTGGGAACAGTGCCTGGGAAGCTCCATGTAAGTGTTTGCTAAATAAGTACAAATTTAAAAATTGCAACAGTAAGAAGCAGAATGAAGTATCCTGAAAACCTATTAACAGAAGGATTTGACCTAGTCAGGAAAGATGGGAAGAGGTTGAGCTGAAATGTGAAGAAAGGAGAGATATTAGTTCATGGAAACACTAAAGAGTAGTCTTAGCATAGGAAAGCAGGATGCGCAAAGGCCCTGTGGCTGAAGGAAGCATTTTTAAAGGCAGGGTGCTGAACAAAAGACCAATGTGGTTGGAACATGCGGTGCAAACTAAAGATAAAGAAGCTGGCAGGCCTAGTCCATGTAGAGCCTTGTAGGCCATGGTCAAGAGTTTGAACTATAAAAATTACCAATGCGCACTGGAATCTTCTTTTTTCACTTTTTTTTAAATTAATATGATGTATTATTAGTCCCAGGGGTACAGGTCTGTGAATCTCCAGGTTTACACACTTCAAAGCACTCACCATAGCACATACCCTCCCCAATGTCCATAACCCAACCACCCTCTCCCTACTCCCCTCTCCCCAGCAACCCTCAGTTTGTTTTGTGAGATTAAGAGTCTCTTATGGTTTGTCTCCCTTCTGATCCCATCTTGTTTCTTTTTTTTCCTTCCCTACCCCCCAAATCTCCCACTCTGCCTCTCAAATTCCTCATATCAGAGAGATCATATGATAATTATCTTTCTCTGATTGACTTATTTTGCTCAGCATAATACCCTCTAGTTCCATCCACGTTGTTGCAAATGGCAAGATTTCATTTCTTTTGGTGATTGCATAGTATTCCGTTGTATGTATATATATACCACATCTTCTTTATTCATCATCTGTTGTTGGACATCTAGGTTCCTTCCATAGTTTGGCTGTTGTGGACATTGCTGCTATAAAAATTCAGGTTCACGTGCCCCTTCAGATCACTACATTTGTATCTTTAGGGTAAATACCCAGTATGTGCACTAGAATCTTAAAAGCATTATTTCTCATTTGTTGTAAATGTGGCCTCAATTTTTTGTTTTGTTCATGTTTATATAAAAGATATTTACTTCAATTATTATACCTAAGATGCTAGCATATAATAATAATACACAACATGAATTTCATACACTGATGTTGCTTCTCTGTATCATGTAGAGATCATTTTAGTACTGACAGCAAACATTGTATGGATAACCAAAGTCGTGTTAGATTTATTGCAAATGTGGTCCTAATTTCCCCTCCTTATATCCACATCCCTCACTCTTTGTGTGACTTCATAGCTGCTCCCAACAAAGGATGAAGTCCATTTCTCCATTCCTTGAATCCAGGCTGGCCTTGGGACATGCTTTGCCCAACAAAATGTGCTGGAAGTGACATTGTGCCAGTCCAGAGTCAGACCTCAAGCAGCCTTGCACACTTCTACCTATTCTCTTAGAACACTGCTCAGCCACCATTAAAACAAGTTCAGTGTCGCCTGCTGGAGGAGGAGAGACCACAGGGAACAAAAATGAGCCATCCCAACCAAGGCCATTCTAGATGAGCCAACAATCAGGTGGCATGGAAGAGGCCCCCATTGAAAGGAGGAGAACTGGGGCGCCTGGGTGGCTCAGTCATTAAGCGTCTGCCTTCGGCTCAAGTCACAATCCCAGGCTCCTGGGATCGAGCCCCGCATTGGGCTCTCTGCTCAGCGGGAAGCCTGCTTCTCCCTCTTCCACTCCCCCTGCTTGTGTTCCCTCTCTCACTGTGTCTCTCTCTGTCAAATAAATAAAATCTTTAAAAAAAAAAAAAAAAGAAAGGAGGAGAACTGTTCGCCAAACCTAGCCAGGATCAGCCAACCATCAGCTGACCCACAGAATTATGAGTTAGATATATGGTTGTTGTTTTAAGCCACTAAGTTTTAGGATGGTTTGTTATGCAGCAGGAGCTAACTGATACACACACTTGGTAGGGGAGGGAGTTGGACATCATTCCCATAACACGGCATGGTGCTGACACACCCAATGGGAACACCTGGAAGGGAGGACTGAGTTCTGTAGGAAAATAAAAAGAGCTGCTGTCAGAGAAGACTTTCTGGAAAAGAAAAAAAATTATCACTTGTTTGTCCAGGGAGAGCAGGTTGGAGAAGCCCACCAGACAAAAGAGAACATGAGCAAAAGTGTGAAATCATGAAAAGGGATGAGGTTTGGTGAAGAGCAGGGAACTTCAGGTCCTTCTGGGATGTGCAAGGAGCAGAGCTGAAGGTGGAGCCCCCAGCTAAGAAGCAGCCCTCTGGAAGGAGGCAATTGCAGGAGATGTGGCTTCAGGACCAGAACAGGCAGGGCTGGAGGGATAAGGGGCAAGCACAGCTCCTCCACCAGACCCACACAACTCCTGGTATTTCTCTAGGTCACCAGGGTGTCCTGGACCATTTCCCCCACCATGTGGCCTTACCCAGATCTGTCCTTTGTGAGGTTGGAACCTTCACAGCCCGACTTCCCAGAGGTTCTACTCAGGAGCTCATGAAATGACACTGGGGAAGGTGATTCTTAAACTAGAAAGCCCAGCTACTTGGATGGGGTGGGGTTATTCTCCTCCTCATTCTAATGCATTTTCTTCAGTTTTTTCCCAGAAAAGAAAGTTTTCCCAGAACACTGTGCATTAGTTGGAATCCCACAGGAAACAGATGGTAATTGAGGGGCGTGTACAGGAAAACCAGCCAGGATAGCGCCATGCCCCAAGGATGGCAGCAGTGGGGAGAGCCGAGGGACAAGAGAAGGGGAGCAGTTACTGGGATAGGAAGGAGGAAGGGGAAATGGCAGCAGCCGTGGCTCCCATCACCACCATGGTAGGGAAGACACTGGAGAAATAAATGACCCAGACTCCTCCCCCACCCCCCACCGTCCATTCTTCAGCCAGAACTTCTCATTGCTTGAATCCACCCAGCAAGTGGATGGCAAGGAAGTCCATGGATGCAGTCCTAATGGATCACCTGCCCAGAGTCAGAGCAAGGGAGAAAGCAGACAGTGACGCTGGGGGACCGTGGAAGACCTCCAGGACCACCTCCACAGAAGACAGGGGGGCTGTGGGAGAGGAAAGCAGATGGTCCAAGATCAGCTGCGACAGTGGCCAGGGACAGGACTACCACCCCTGCAGCCAACCCCTTCTCCATCTGTCCTTATTTCAGTGGTTCTCCAAGTGTGGGTCAGGGAACCCCTAAAGGTTCCTGGGATCCTTTCAAGGGGTCCACAAGGTCAAGCCTAGTTTCCTCATAATACTTTATTTGTCTTTTTACTTTCCTTCACTCACAAGTGTAAGGTGAGGAAGCCGTAATCCCCTGAAAAGGTTACTAACATACCTTCCCTTTTCCAGCTGCATAGTTGAGAGAGGTGTCCTTCCTATGTGTGAACCAAAATAACTTACCATAGCAGATCGAACGCAGAAGGAGATATGAGAAGTTAGCCATCTCCTGGTAAGCTGGAAATTCTTTAAATTTGCAAAAACATAAAACAATGCCACTTTTCTCACATTTTCCTTGTTTGGGAAAAAAGAGATATCTTCTGTCGAAAATGTGATTTACACTGACATGTAATAGGTTGGTTATTGTTATTATAACTGAACATTTTTTAACTTTCTGTTTTAATGACTAATACAGTAAATATTGATAGATATAGACCATATCAGCCGAAGCTCTTTGGGTCATAAGACTATGAAGGAAAAAAAAAAAAAAGACTATGAAGGAAGACCCACGGCTCTTTCGGATTCCCAGAACAACTACCCATACCGACTATACTAACTATAATTATTGCTGCCCACCTCCGGTCAGGGAAGAGGATGCCGAAACTCAGAGACAGTGCCACAGTCCTCCAGGTTCACACAGCTGGTGAGTGGCACAGCTGGAATTTGAATCCGGGCTGTCTGGTCCCAAAGCACAGACTCTCCCCCACCGCCTAAGAAGCAGGACGCTGGAGGACAGTGAATGATGGCGCAGCATCTGGCTTCTGCCACCTCCTCCAAGGAGGGAAAATGACAGGGATTGATTGATCTCAATGATCAGCTATAAATGGTCCCTCCATGTGGCCATGTTAATCAGCTTCTACCAGCCAGGATCTGACCAGTTTGAAAGGTTTATAGCAACAATGTGGTGCTGATTTATTTCTCCTTAATAAAAAAGTGATCAAGTGAAACCTGCATCTATCATTCTATTTATCACTCAGGGTGATTTATTAACTAATTACACTTGCAGTGGCCGCTGGCTCTCAGTATGGACGCCATGGGGAGGTGGGGTCAGTGGAGCCATAGGTCCTGCCTGGATCGTGCCCACTGCCCTCCATCGCCAGCCTTGCCATTCATGCACAAGCAAGACAGGGCTCTCAAATGCAGGTGTCAAGGCTCGGAGAGAAGGGGGAGGAGAAGAAAGGGAGCAGGGAGAGACAAAAGGGCTGCCCGGTCCCAGCCATTTACGCCTTGTCCCTGGAAAAGACAGTGCAGCAAGCAGATCTGCTTCCCTATCTTCCTCCTGGCTCTCTGGAGGGAAAGAGAGCCTTAAGGCAAGATCTGGAGGGTATTGATGGTTCAGGAAGAGGAGCTGAAAAACCAGCTGCCCAAAGAGGAGATCCCAGGCTAATGGGGCACTGCCAGGGGGGTCCCCCTTCCCCTCTTGCTTGCTGCCCCAGGTAAAACACAAGTCTGAATCTCGGAAAAATGATGAATAATTGTTTAGGGCAAGAATGTCCCAAATATTGCGTGGATGTCCTGCCAAAGCTGGCAGCCCTGTCCCCGGGGCTGTGAGGGAACCAGTAAGGTGTGCAGCCAACTAGACCTGCAAGAAAGCCCAGGGCCCAGGGGTGCCTGAGTGGCTCAGTCAGTGGGGCACAGACTCTTGGTTTCAGCTCAGGTCATGATCTCAGGGTCATGCGATGGGGCCCCATGTTGGGCTCCGCAGGCTGGGGGAGTCTACTTGTCCCTCTTCCTCTGCTCCTCCCCAGCTCACTCTCTCTCTCTCTAATAGATAAATAAATAAAATCTTTTTTATTAAGATTTTATTCATTTAACAGAAAGAGATCACAAGTTGGCAGAGAGGCAGGCAGAGAAAGAGAGAGAGAGAGGAGGAAGCAGTCTCCCTGCTGAGCAGAGAGCCCAATGCGGGGCTCGATCCCAGGACCCTAGGATCATGACCCGAGCCGAAGGCAGAGGCTTTAACCCACTGAGCCACCGAGGCACCCCTAAAAAAATCTTTTAAAAAGAGAAAGAAATCGGAGGGTCCATAACCATGGCCAGCCTCACTCTGCCCACCTGTTCTCCACTCTTAATGTATTCCTGGGTCCTGAGGGCCTCCCTCTGGGATCTCCGGGAGCCTGAGATCTCCCAGAGCTGTGAGCAAACCATTCAACCTCACCAGGTCTTATCTCTAAAATGGGGAGACACGTCCTGCCTGTGGACTTCCCCACCCCGCAGAGCTGGTGGGGTGAGTCTGAATGGCTGTTGCAGGGATGCCTGGGTGGCTCAGTTGGTTAAGCCGCTGCCTTCAGCTCAGGTCATGATCCCAGGGTCCTGGGATCGAGTCCCGCATCGGGCTCCTTGCTCGGTGGGGAGCCCACTTCTCTTGCTGCCTCTGCCAGACACTCTGCCTGCTTGTGTGTGCTTTCTCTCTCTAACTCTCTCTCTCTGACAAATAAATAAATTAAATCTTTTAAAAAAATGAATGGCTGCTCCACGAGGGTCCACGGCAGGGGTGGGTAGTCATGAGGCAGTCCTGGCTAGGCTCCCACGTACCCTGAGAAGGTCAGGTTCCTTTTATCCTCTTGAGGAAAGAACAGCTCTAACTCCAAACTTTTTTTATTACTATCTTTCCTGAGTGCTTGCTTCGACAGCACATATACTAAAATTGGAACAATATTATCTTTCCTGAAACTTTGGGTTTCTGGTGGGAAAAGTCAGAAGCTAAGTTGGCACAGCCTTTGTGAAGAACACAGTAGAGTATTAAAATTGAAAATAAAAATAAAATTGAAGTAAGTGTAAGCCATGCCTAAAATACCATCAGGCGTGCAGAAGTTTCGGGTGAGTACTTGGAAGTCAACCAATGAACAAGCACTTTGGCAAAGCCAGCGTCCAAAGAAGGAACCACTCCACTCACACATGCTGTGTGAGTCAGGGTGTTCCATTCATCCAAAAACATCAGGAGCACCCTGAAAGTTGTCAAGACAGAATTAGGCAAGTGGACAGTGATGCCATCAGACTTTGCTGAGGCAAAAAGAGTGAGGAAGAGAGATCTATTAACCTGCCAAGATGCACATGATACATTGCGTTTAGGAAAAAAAGCAAGTTGAGGAACATTCTAGAACAGGGTTTCTCAACCTCGTGGCTACTGACATTTAGGGCTGTCCTCTGTGCTGCAGGATGTCAGGTGGCACCAGCCTCCACCCCAGATGCCAGGAGCTGCTGCCTTATACGTCATGATGACAACAAAATGTCTCTGGACGCTGCCAGAGGTCCCCTGGGGATAAGATCAGCGCCGAGGGGGAACCGCTGTTCTAGACGGCATGAGGAATGTTTATGTGAATAAAAGCAAGCACCTAGGGGCGCCTGGGTGGCTCAGTTGGTTAAGCAACTGCCTTCAGCTCAGGTCACGATCCTGGAGTTCTAGGATTGAGTCCCGCATTGGGCTCCCAGCTCCACGAGGAGTCTGCTTCTCCCTCTGACCTTCTCGCCTCCCATGCTCTCTCTCACTGTCTCTCTCTCTCAAATAAATAAATAAATAATCTTAAAAAAAAAAAAAAAAAAGCAAACACCTAGGGGCGCCTGGGTGGCTCAGTGGGTTGGGGCCTCTGCCTTCTTCTCGGGTCATGATCCCGGGGTCCTGGGATCGAGCCCCACATCGGGCTCTCTGCAGAGCCTCCTCTCTCTCCCTGCCTGCCTCTCTGCCTACTTGTGATCTCTGTTTGTCAAATAAATAAATAAAATCTTTTTTTTAATTTTTTTAAGATTTTATTTATTTATTTATTTGACAGACAGAGATCACAAGCAGGCAGAG
>PISX010004230.1:0-124824 GCA_004024625.1 Mellivora capensis
AGCTAAGACAGTGGGCAGCGCCTACCTGTTCCACTCCCCACTGCCCAAGTTGTGGAAATATCCATGTGGGGGACATGGTTACCCCGCCAGCGATGTCTCTTGAATATGTCCTCTGGGCAAGTCATTTTGTTGGTACTTTGAATAAAGGAAATGACCAAGGCACTATCTTTGCTCTAAAATAACTTCCAAGCTTGTAAATGAAATGCATTCACACTGACTGGTGCTTGGGGTCAGGTCATATAAAATCCAGTTGAGGGAACCAGTGGCAGCTTCTTTTGGGACTTGGCCTTTGAGCAGGTGCTGGAAGCCTGGAGAAGATTTCAGTAGCTGTGGATGGAAGGGACATGAGAAACTGCTCACCCTTCTGCAGGGTTTGGCTCCAATGGATTGGATAAAGCCCAGGGTGCTGGTAACATTCTATTGCCTGACTTTGGAGGCTGCTCCTCCTGATGTGCGGCCACCATGACTGCCAGGTTGACGGCTTTGACAGTGGGGACACGTGGACGTTCATCTGTGGTTCTGTCCCTGACGCCTTCCCCATCTCAAGTCTTACCTCATCACCAGCTTCCCCTGCAACACTGCCTCATCTTCGTCCAGTCCTGTCCCCCATCTCACACCCGGACTTCACCTGTGACCTCCATCGCCCAAGTTAGAAGAGTCATAATTGGAGTTTTCCCTGGAAGATCACATAGGTTCGGCCCACTACTACCACAAGGAGTCCTATCAAAAGGTCTTGCTGCAGGTCCAGCAATGGAGGGCACGGAAGGAATTGCTGAGCTGACGGGGAAATTGCCCTCATGGAAAGTTCTGGAATGGGCGGAGGTGGACTGGTGCTATGCTCCTACGCTCGGAAAGACTGGCGTGGGGACGGTGAAGGATGATCAGAGAAGCCAGGTGAGTGGCCAGGTAAGGAGCTGCCATCCCCACACAGGTGAGGTTCATGGGAATATAACTAGAGCAGCACAGGGCCATTACACAGAGAGAATAGGATGAGACTTTAGATGCACTGCACTTCAGGGAGGGCTGGGAAAGCCAGGAAAATTCTCAACCACCTTTCCCTCATGTATACTGTGAGATTTAGGTATGGGAGATAATGTAAGATTTTGCTCTTACATATAATGGGGCACTAGTGTTTAAATAATGTCTCACTGACGTTTATATTTATTTATTTAATTGCTTCCACCCCAACTTCATGTGGCAGAGGCAGGAATCCACCTTGGAAAAGCTCTTGGTGAAATCCTGAGTCCTCTGAGCAAAATCTGTTAGAATGCAGGAGGATGCAGTGTGGTACTCATTTGACTTCAAGCACAGTCCCATCCGTTGGGGTCGAGAGCCCTGGAGAGAGAGCATGGCTCCATTTAGGTGAAGAGCTCAAGGCCTTTGGGAGTGAAGGGATGAGGACCCCAGGCCTCTCTAGCTAGGGTTTCAACTAACACCACTGCCGGGAAAGGAGCCGACTCAGCTGAAGGTTGGGGGGCTGAGCTGACGCCGGCTGCTTTGCTGGCTGCCCAAGACCAGGGATGAAGGCAAGCCATGCTGGGAGCAGTGGACGCACATGGAAGGAGAGCCAAAGGAGACGTGATCAAGGGGCCCAGGTGGACACTCCCGTGGCCCCTGCCAGTGCCCAGAGCAGCTCAGGAGCTGGTGCAGTGACGGCCGCCCTCAGTGGGGGCAGGACTGGTGTCTAGCCACAAGTGATGGCATGTAGAGGACTGGCCAGGTATCCTATTCTCCATCCCTCTGCTTGGAACATGGACATGACACTGGCCCCCTGGACCAGGTCAGCCACAGCGGGGAAATGTGGATCTTCTTGCTAATAAGAGCAGGGGGGAGCTCATGCAATTCCTAGGAAAGTGACTTAATTTATACCCCACACTGTTAAAGTGGTCATATTCAGATATCAAAGAAGAAGAAGGGGAAGGAGAAGGAGAAGAAGAGGAGGAGGGGGAAGAAGAAGAAACTATTTCCTACTCCAATATGTACAAATAACTTCACTTCTTCAGACACAGCTAAAGTGAGTGACCACTGTCACTCACAACCTATGGAAGGAGGGGTGTATTCTTAAATTTTCTGTGTTTTGTGAGGGAGTTACCCATGGGTCTTACAAAATGTTAAGCAAGGACTGAATTGTGATACGACTGTGTGCTGCCTTGTTTTCTCCCAAGGATGCCCCTCCTCCACTCCCGTGAAATCCAGGCCTGACCTTCAGGTCCCCTGACTGGTGCCGACAACCCTACCCTCCACTGGATAAATGAGGCACGTGTTCCGGGGTCCTTTGTCTTGGGCCTGCATCCTCCTCCTTGTAATGGCCATGACTTTTCTATCAACAAAGAGAGGAGGCAAGCCTGAAAAGCGGTCCCCAGGTTGATGATCACAGTGTGTATTATGTGAAATCTCAGCCACATGAGATCGTTTCACTGGGCTCGGCCATTTACGCGGAAGGGACGCGCGAGGCTCAATGAGACGAGAAGCCAGGATCGCCTCCCTTTCTCACGTTACGGACGGCTTGGAAATAGTTTGTCAAACTGTATTTATGGTTAGGCAGGTTCACGTACTGGCTTCAGAGTTATCCGTCTGGAACTATATTGGAAATGGAAGATGAGGGAGCAGGAGAATAATACAGGGTCAATTAAGGCTCCGGGGAAGAGAGGAGAAAAAAACAAAATCAGAAAGAACGTTAAAAGGAATCAGAATTTTTTTCTTTTCTTACTGATTCAAAATATCAAGGGAAAGGAGTACATAGACACAAAAAGTCTCCACCGGCATGGGGACAAAGCAAGCCCAGAAATACAGTGGAGTGCCAGGCTGGTATTCACTGCCATCGACTCAGGGGACAGCTCTGCCCGGCTGTTTGGCGTAACTCTGGCTGCATGTGTCGTGAAACTGATGTTAGTAGCCCAATTTCACAGGTGGTGACAGGGGCGAGGGAGTTGACCCGATCTGCCCAGATTCACCCAGAAGCCACTGATGAGCTGGTATTTGAGCCTAGGCTTCTAACTCCTAAGCTCTGCTGTTTCCACCGGACCTTGCCTCTGATGTGGGGACAAGGATGGAAACGCTTTGCACATGTTGGCCCTCCCGGACCTGTCCATGGGCAAGTCACATGCAACTGCACTGAGCCCTGGCATGGACGGGGGGGGTGGCCAAGTCCTCCTCAGACAGAGCCCGCTGCTCCAGAGAACCAGCCTGGATTTCCAGCAGTTCTAGAGGGAGGCAGACAGAGGCAGGTGCGTCAGCAACTCCGACAGGAAACTGGCCATGGCAGAGGCCGATAGGTGGGAGCTAGGACATAGCAGGTGTTCGACACTCCTGTGACCAGGCGAGAAGCAGTCAGAGGTACTCATTACCCATCAGGAGGCCTCACATGCAATTAGGCAGTTCTCTTCTCCAAGACGGTTACTCTCCAGGTTATAGGAAGATCAAGGGCAACCAGCTTTGTTGAGTCTTTTCCAGGTTGGACCAATAACACTTGATCACCTTCGCATAGGGCTTTCCAGTTTACAGAGAGCTTTCCTGCACACCAGCTCCTCTAGTCCTCATGGACCTTTAGGACTCACTGCTGAGAGCCCCATTTTACCAAGGAGGAAACTGAGCCCCCCAAACCGCTGGGGAGTGAGGAAGTACGATTCCAGAGCTCTTCTCACCTTACTAACCTCTTGCACTGCTCACCATTTCGTGCACATGTTTTCCCAAACATTAGTGAGATTTCCTTGCAGATAAAATCCATCCCAATTCCTCAACACTGGGTCTGGGAGGTGAGCAGTGTGCTTTGCATTGTGGTGGGTGGGGCTTGGGGAGCGGGGGGAGCCGTGGTTTAGGTCTTTCCCAGGAGGAGGTGCCCCTAGTTCTTTGTTCTCATTTTGCATCTTGAGCAGAGGATGCCATATCAATGCCATTACAAAACAGCCTGAAGAAGGTTTCACGGCTGATGTTATGTACGATCCCGAATCACGTATCCCATCTCTTTCCTGAGCACCTGCTACACGCCAGACATGTGTGCCAGAGAGTATATTCAGCCCCACAGTCACCCTTCCAGTGGGGTCACCTGTGTCTCCAGTTTGTAAATAAGCCTGAACACAAAGACGTTGAGTACTCCCTTGTGCGGCAAACAGCTGGCTTGCCCGGAGTCTGCAGCGTCCTTTCCATCGGAGGAAGTGGGGGATGGGAGACATTTGGGAGAAGCCCCTTCTCACTCATTGGGAAGAAGTTATTTGTTCAGGTAATGTAACTGATATCTCCGTGTTGGGACAGGCTTCTCTGTCTCTAACCCACTGTCCCACCACGGCTGTCTCTGAGCTACGGCCACGTGGCTATGGGACGGAGACTAAGCCGTCGTGGCCATGAAGTATTTGCTCATGTTTCTTGAGAATGCACTCTTTTCCTGGATTGTGTTCTTTATTTCCCAAGATGGGTATTATTATTGCTCCCATTTCACAGACCAGGAAACCAAGACTTTCAAGGGTTAAAAATCATGCTCAAGGGCAAAAGCCCAGGGATGAGTAGAGCTGAGATCCAATGCATACAGCCTGTGTACCAGACAGATGAGAGGTCAGAAAAGAAGGGAGGTGGCGTCTGTCTTAAGGATAGCAAGGTCAACAGGACTTCTTGCCTCCCAGAACAAATGCGGGCAGCGACCAGCTTATGAGGGTTGGAATGGGAAGTTGTTTTATAAAGCTGTAAGAAGTTGTAAAGGATGGAGAGAAATGGTTGGCCTGTTGGCACACCAGCACTGCCTTCCAATGAAGAGAATGTGAGCATTTTAGAACAGGTGTCCTACCAACTGTGGCTTCATTGGTCTGGGAATCTGCAAATCCAGAGGCAAACATGTGGGTACGAAAGTCATGTGAGTATGTAGAGGGCAGACGGAATTCAAGGCTGAACCAAGATGGTTATGGGGAGAGGGACGCAGGACATGGAGGGGCCAAGGGTGCAGAAAGGGTCGTCTGCGTTTCCATCCGCAGGCACCATGCCGATGGCCGGTGAAGGATGGTGAGTGTAGCTGGGGACGGTCAGTCACCGAGGGCTGTGTGCTGAGGAGTGTGGTGGAAGGGCCGGTGATCTAAGTTTTGTTCTGAAGGATCACTCTGGTCTCAGGGCAAGGCTAGAACCTGTGGTGCCCGTCCACCACTGTTGTGTTAACAACATGGGTTGGCTGGTGTTGGGTGTGTTAGGAGGAGCTGAGAGTAGCAGTGAAGATGGCAAGGAAGGTGACCGACAAGGAGGGTGATGGCCTGGCTGCCCTCGGTGGCTACGCAGCAGGGAGTAGAAGCCGAGTTCCCACCAACCCCAGCAGCCCATGAATGTCACACAGTGGTAGCTCTCAGGGGTGGGGGAGACAGCTAGTGTTTCCTAAGCATTTTCTCATTGCGGCTCTTTATATTAGACACTGTGCTGGACCTCACGATGCCTGATCTCACGATTGTCTTGCAGCAACCCTAGGTGTCAGCCGCGTTTTGACAATGTCCAACCCATGGAGGTGTGGTCCTGGCAAAGCCGGGAGAAGCCTTCCTCCCCCGGGGCTTCCCTAAGAGGCAAGTGGAGCACGTGTCCGGGTGAGTCTGGCACATCGGTGAGAAGGCACATTCTCTAAAAGGAGAGAGGTTTGGGGTTTTTGTTTGTTTGTTTGCTTGTTTGTTTTAATAGGTCCATGCCCAGCATGGAGCCCAACATGGGGCTTGAATTCGTGACCCTGAGATCAAGACCTGAGCTGAAATCAAGAGTCAGACACCCAAACCACCGAGCCACCCAGGTGCCCCTAAAAGGACAGAGTATTTTAATAGGTGTATATCATTAGTACTAGCAGTTTACTGGATAATGGGAGGAGGAGGGTCTCAGGAGATGAGAAAGGTCAGCCTGGTGCCTTCAGTGGTGCCTACTCTCAAACAGGAGGCAAGTGTTTGTGTAGACAACAGGGGAAGTGTGTGGGACAGCATGAGCCAGGGAGGAACTGAGAAAAGGAATACCCTTCCAGCTTCTAGGCCACGGCCCCACCAGCTGAAGGCTGGCAGTGGACCGCCAGGGAGTCTTTGAATGTCTCTGGGCATGACTGACGCACTGTATGCTTAGACCCTGCTCCTCCTGGATGTTAAGAGTTCTCTCTCTCCACAACCATCGGAAAGGAAACCACCATTCTTTCTTTTTTTTTTTTTTTAAGATTTTATTTATTTATTTGACAGAGAGAGACACAGCGAGAGAGGGAACACAAACAGGGGGAGTGGGAGAGGGAGAAGCAGGCTTCCCACAGAGCAGGGAGCCCGACGCGGGGATCCATCCCAGGACCCAGGGATCATGACCTGAGCCGAAGGCTGATGCTTAACGACTGAGCCACCCAGGCACCCTGGAAATCATCATTCTTATTATGGCTACACATTCCCAATCAGGCTGTGAGGCTTTACCAGCTGATGGTCCCCGGTCTTCTTCCCTCTTAAGACAAGAGATTATAGACACAGATAAGATTAGTATTAGTATGAATCTTTAGAACAGAATGAAAACTTCTAAAACCCCTTATTCAAAATTGTAGCATTTGAATAATTTTTGAGCTACCAAACGGAATTTATTGAGGCTAGTTTAAAGGCTAATTGATACCATTTCAATTTCAAATTGAAACACTACTTATAATGCATTGTCATTCAATGTTAATGTGTTAATGTTGAAACATAATTTGTGACTCTTTGAATAAGAGCATCGCTAACCCCGTTATTGCTGATCAATGTACCGAGATGTTCAAAGCCAGATGCTTGTCCAGTGTGATGGGACGCACAGTCCAGTAGCTCCAATCCCGAGAATTTCTGGAAGGAGAAGGGACCGTCTAAATAATTGGTGTCTAACTCTTGGGTGAGGAAGAAATAAACAAGAAAACACACAAAGTGCCTGGCATCGAGCCTGGAAGGCACACAGCACTCAATAAACAGCTTCCCTTTCTTGAGTAGATTGTAACTTGTACAGCTCTTTTCCAAACATTGTGTTTATTTTTCTTTTCCCACTGGGTCTAGAACATATAAGACACAAATAATCTTAGGATACATATTAATTGCAACTGCCACAAGCTGTGGAATGTTCTGTACATGACAGGTGCCCCCTCCTCTTACCCAGCAGAGGAACCATCCTGCTGGCAACCCCACAGAGTAGGTATCCTTATGCTTTTTTACATATGAGGACACTGAGATTGTTTTTTTGGTTTTCTGATTTTTGATTTTTGATTTATTTTTTTTAAGATTTTATTTGTTTATTTGACAGACGGAGATCACAAGCAGGCAGAGAGGCAGGCAGAGAGAGAGGAGGAAGCAGGCTCCCCGCTGAGCAGAGAGCCCGATGCGGGGCTCGATCCCAGAACCCTGGGATCATGACCTGAGCCAAAGGCAGAGGCTTTAACCCACTGAGCCACCCAGGCATCCCGGTTTTTTTATTTTTTAAAGATTTTATTTATTTATCTATCTATTTAGAGAGTGAGAGGAGGAGCAGGGAGAGGGACAAGCAGAGTCTGCTGAGCACAGAGCCTGACACAGGGCTGCATCTCACCGCCCTGACATCATGACCTGAGCCAAAATCAAGAGTCAGATAGGTAAGTGACTGAGCCACCGGGACACCCCATGTTTTTAAACTGAAGTGTAGTTGACACACAATGTTACATCCGTCGCAGGTGTGCGGAGTGAGGACTCCACACTTCTTATGTTGTAAATGCTCATCAGGGTGGTGTCACCGTACAAAGTTTCCCAGTATCATTGAGTATACTGTCTATGCTGTGCTTGGACACTGAGGTTTCAAGTCCCCAGTCTCAAGGAGGTGCCTAATAAGTGGCCGAGCTGAAATTTCATCTGACCCTGTAGTCCTTGTTTTTAACAGTGACACTGCCCAGCACCAGGAAGGATCCCCGGGGACGGGGAGCCAGTTTCTGCCTCTGGTCAATGTACACGATGCTCCATGGGTTTCAGAAGATAAAAGTGTTCTGTGGGACAACCACTGCCCTTCCCACTTCCCTTTGCCTCGGGCCCCTTTCACCTGAGGGGCCCCAAACCCCTCACTGTGACCGTTTCCCTGAATTAACTCCCAAGGGCTTCCTCAACTGTCATCGAGGTCATGGTTAGGTCCCAACGCAGCCATCCATCGACCTCATGGGCAAAATTCGGAAGGATTCCTGAGGGCTCCAGTGTCAGGGTTCATCTGTCTTAGTGTTTTTAAATGTCTCTTCAACAGCAAAGCCCACCGGGACTGGATTTCTAAAATCCACCCACTGTCGTCTTCTCTTTCTGGCAGATTGAGGAGGCAACGCATCGGTGTTTCCTACCATGGACTCGTCAAGCCTGGCTTTAACTGACCATGGAACCGACGTCTTTCAAGAGCGTGTTATATACCACAGCTCCCAACGCTGGGCACGTGCTTCTGCAAAACTCAGCATCTGATATGAGAGACTTGCCTGATGTGTAGCGCAGATGTACAGGTATAAACAGTGCAAAGCCGTAAGAGAATTATTGTGATCGCAATATTTCATTTTTATTGAGCCCTAGGTGGTAAGTATTGAGTGCACGATCTCAATCCATCCTCACAGGGGACTGTGTGAAGTAGGTAATGTTCCTGTACCACCTTAAATGTGAGGAAACGGAGGTCTACACAGGTACACGGACTTCCTTAATATCATTTGGCCATCAGGAGATAGAGTCTGGATCTGTGTCTCCTTAATCTGACTGCAGAGCATGAGTCTTTAATCACGGCTTCACACAGCTCCATGGTGGGTCAAGGGCAGGGAAAGACAGAGAGGACTGCTTGGAGGAGACAGCGTTTGATCAGAACCTTAAATCTTGAGTAAGAAGTGGCCAAGGGAATCAGAACAGATGAAAATTCCCAGCTGAAGAAACAGTATGCACCCAAACCTGAATGTCAAGGTCATCTCATGTTTTGGGAACCTCATGTGGTGTTACTCAAGTGAACTTCCTGGTGAGGGTGGGGCGGTAAGACAGGGAGCGAAGGGGAAGTGGCAAAGCTGATGCAGGGGTGAGGTCACAGAGGCCCTTGTGGGCTCTGCAGAGCCTGGAGGTTTGGTCCTGCTGACCATGGCAGCCCTTGAAGAAGGTGGGACCCCAGAAGCGGAGTGACGGAATGTGCATGCGAGGAGGGTCGCTGTGCCGCGTGCACAGGCAGCGGAAGTAGGGTGGGCTGCAGAGACAAGATGCGTGGGTGTGGGGACAAAGCACACGGCTCCTGCACTGGCCTAGGTGGGGCAGGATGCGGGCTCTGAGGCCATGGCAAGAGGGAAGAGGATTGACCCATCAGGGCTATTTCACGGGCAGAATGATCAGTACCTGGTGCCCGAGTGTGTGGGCGCGTGTGGTGGCAGGTCTGACTAAGGGGCTGGCTCTACATGACATGCAGCCGAAACCGACTAACTCGAGCCAGAAAGGGGGGTGCCTCTGACGGCTGCTGCCTAGCACGGCTCAGAGACGGGAAGGGTTGGAATCCCGACCTCAGGGGGCACAGCCCAGAGCTGCTGAAGGCCCCTGGGAGCCTGAGGGTAAGGATAGAGGAGGGCTCTCCAGTCTTCTCCAGATGGCGCCCGAAGCTCCGTTCCATCTGGAGTCTCTCGGGCTCCAAGCGTGAGGAAGCTGTTCAGTGCGACACCAACACCGACACTACACCGACACTACAGGTCTCCGGTTCGGGGGGGGGGGGGTGGGTGATGGAGAGACCAGCGTAGGACCAGACATGGCAGAGGATTTGACCGAGTCCCGCGGCGGGTCCTCCAGCCCTGGGATCCAGCCTTCCCCTCTAGGAAAGAGCAAGATGAGCTTAAAGCAAGACAGCCCCCTCTCCAACAAGAAAAGAGGTGTAAGATCTCGAGTGCGTGAATATTGTGTCTGCCTATAAAATACAAACCAATCTCCAGAATTAACCCCTTTCCACACACACACACACACACAAACACACACACAATTTATAAGGAAGTTCATCTTCAGCAGAAGTTCTCAGCGATGATGAGTGTGTGTCACAGCTCTCCCGGTGACCAGGGGCATCAGCTCTCTGGATGGTGACTATGGGGTATCCTGAACCCAGTAACTGAGAGAGTCGGGGGACTGGGGGGATCGGAGTCAGTGTGTGTGACGCATGCGGCAAAGGCATAGAGGAACACGTGTGCAGCAAACCTGCTGTAGTGAGCCTGGGGTCTTGGACCAGCCCCGAATACTCCTAGCTGTGTGCTTTGGGGCCAAACCACTCAAATCTGAGTGTCGATGTCCTCAGAAATTTCGGCAAATACTTCAGTTCCAGGTCCTACCTCCTTAACCTCTGATTCCGTAAGTCGAGTTCTTAAAAAGTTCCACAGGTCATAGGCTGAGCAACAAAGGTTGAGGACTGATTGGCAGGAAAACCTAAAAGCAATCATCTTTCAACATGTACTCATTCATTCAGCTCCCATCTTCCAAGTACCTACTATGGGCTAGGGGTCTCTTGTGGGCACTACACCCACAGTGACGGATGGGACGGGACCCATCCCCTCTTGGAACTTAATGCCTCAGAAGTAGCTGTCAACAAATGAGCCTAACCAGAGAAGGAAATAAATGCCTCCACATGGATCCAGAATGCTATCTCCTTCTTGCAAGTTTCCCGAAATCTCCGTAGGTCCTAAATTCCTAAACGTTTTTCATCGACAGTTCTGGACTTAGGGATGGTTTCAGTGTGCTACACCCCAGGGCACTTGAGATGCAAAGGAATTCTCAAGGACCCGCAGCTTTCACACTTCATTATGGGGCATTCCAGAAGGCGCGAGTGGAGCTGGGCAAACTTGGGTCTTAACTGGAGCTCTTTCTCCAGCTCACCATTTCTTCGAGTGCGATTATGAAACCGTAGTGAGAAATCGTGAGATCCACCTGCTGCGAGCATTGTGCCGATGAGAACATAGAGTTGTCTTCTGGGTGCCTGCGTGGCTCAGTTGGTTAAGCCTCTGCCTTTGGCTCAGGTCATGATCTCAGGGTCTTGGGATCGAGTCCCACCTCAGGCTTCCTGTTTAGTGGAGAGTCTGCTTCTCCCTTTGCCCGTTCCGCTTGTTCGTGCACACTGTCCCTCTCAAATAAGTAAATAAATAAATAAATAAAATCTTAAAAACAAAAAGAACTGAGTCTTCTTGGGGTGCCTGGCTGGCTCAGTCAGTGGAGCATGCAATTCTTGATCTCAGGGTTATGAGTTCAAGCCCCACGTTGGGCTTAGAGATGACTTAATTTAAAAAAGAAGGAAAAGGGATCACCTGGGTGGCTCAGTCGGTTAAGCATCTGCCTTTGGTTCAGGTCATGATCCCAGGGTCCTGGGATCGAGCCCCAAGTTGGGAAAGTCTGCTCCTTTCCCTTTGCCCCTCCCCCCCAACTGCTCGTTCTCTCTTTCTCAAATAAATAAATAAATAAATAAAATCTTTAAAAAAGAAAAAAAAAGAAAGAAAGAACTGAGCCTTCTTACAAGCAGGAAACCCAATGGTAACACGTTGCAGCTCCTACTATATCCAGCAGGGACATGGTTAACCCGGACTGCAGAGCCATGTGCCCTTCTGTGGGGCAGAAGTCGGGAGCCGCACTCTGGGACGACCCGCCACGGTGGAAAGAGGAAGCTCTGCCTTGTGTCTGTGCGGTCGGATGGGGGCGGGGGTGGGTGGCAGGGCCTGGACAGCCGGGAAAACAGCGGCCAGGACTTGTGGGAGTAGGTAACATTGTCGATGGGACATGAAATGATTTGAGAGACCAGACGTGTGAACGCGGGTGCCTGGGATGCATGCGCCTCCTGCAGATAACGCGTGGAGGGTGTTAGATGAAATGATTTTTACTGGGGGTCCGAAGGCGCCTCCCAGAGCATCTGACCCGTAGCAGGTGCCGGTAACAGTTTGTGAGTAAATATCCGACCATCGGAAGGAAGGACCCAGTAGGTGCTAGAACCCAGACTATGGCAGTAACTAAAGAAGCAATACCAGTCGTTCCAGCCGGCTTTGGGGCGGTGCAGGTGGATCTAGGCCTGGTGGTGACCCAGCATTCCCACCGGCATAGCCTGGCAGCTGAGAGCGTGGATCCTGGTACCGGCCGTCCTGGGTTCAAATCACAGCTCATCCTCTTTGAGCATGTTGCTTTATTCTGCATACTTGGGTTTCCGCAAGTATCCCCAAGTAAAATGGGATAATAACAGCATGGGGTGTGTGTGTGTGTGTGTGTGTGTGTGCTCACGTGCGTGAGTACATGCGTGAAAGAAATCAATATACGTGAGAAGCTTAGGAGCACGTAAGCAGAGGGTAAGTCTCTGAGGTTATTAGCTATCAGTGTTAGCCGTAATGGGAGCTGTATTTGGACACGTATTTAATAACCTACGTCCCAAATATCTCTAAACTAGAAACAGGCATAACTACTCCAGAGAAGGCTGGGAGTAGCTACCGTCATCTGGCACCAAATCTCCCTTCATACGGATCGCTCGACTGTTTCCCAGACCACCATTTACCATTTCGCATCGCCTGCATCTCTGCTTCCGTTTTTGTCCCTCATAGCTTAAAAAAATACTCACAAGTGCAAGTAGGTTCTCAAATAAAATCATGTAGAAGAGTTCAAAGACCTGAGCGATTCCCAGGCAGAGACGTGACCATTTAGCAAGGGCCGAACGCACCCAAATCCCATCTAACCAGTGTCATTTTTCGATGTTTGGCATTTATCTTCCCTGTTTACGGAGTGGCCCTCCATCCCGGGGGGCTCCGCAGTCCCCGTGAAACACCCCACCGTTGCCAGGAATGGGGGAATTCGGTGTCCACCCTGAGCCACTGGGAAGGATGAAGCCAGGTGGAATTCCAGAACCTTCTCAGGCGGGACCACCGCAGAGGCCCCCGGGGCCCCCAGCTTCCTCCGCAGAGGGAGAGGGGGAATTTCCGGCCGGGACCCTTGGGCAATCCCCCGGCTGTTACCCAAACAGTCACAGGGCCGGCCGCGGACACAGGACGCCAAGCCTTCTCTGAAAGCTCGTCCTCAGAGGAGATGTGAAGGGGCAGAGGGACTGGATAAAGGGAACTTCTGGGCTGGCTTTGTCCAGAAATTTCCTGTCGAGTGTTTCACTTCACGTTTAGGAAAGGATTGAGGAACTCTTGGGAATCTGGTTAACAAGGTTAGACCGGCTGAAGAGAAATTCTACACCCGAGTCTCGCTCCCCAGGGACTCTGGGCCTTATGGCCTCCCACCCTCCGGCGTAGAGGCAGGAGCCAGTTTCCAGAAAGGCCCTCGGCTTCCCATCTTGTCTTTGTGTCTCAGCTTTGTGGTGGTCCTCGCATGCACTTGGCATTGTCTCCCCGCAACCCCCACCTCCTCCCAGGGTGTATAAAAGAGAGAAAAAACAAACAAACAAACCAGGAGATACGGGAAGTGGCCCCTCTGCCTGCCCGCCCTGGGCTCTGTGGACTGCACCATCCCCAAACGCTTTCTCAATTCTTCCAGCGCTTTCCACCAGAAACCTCCCCCCACCCCCACCCGAGACAGGCAGGTGGAAATAAAGCACCAGGCCCAGCCAGCTAAGAAAATACTGCGCTATCAAGTATGCACTGAAACAGCACGCAGGGAAGAGTACACGGTGTTCAAAGCCGGCATCTTCTCAGCCCTCCTCCCTGGGTTTTAAAGAGCAGATTTGGGAAGACCGGAGAGAAAGAAAGTACGGGATTTTCTTTTCATTTCATGGATCCTTAACCCATATTTAATGCAGACTCTGGATTTTAGACACAGCAAGTGTGCTTGTAATTATTTCAAACAGTTAAAAAAGCTAGTTAATGATGTTCAACATAAGTAATCATGTTAAATAGTAAAATTTAATTTCTTAAAAACTTAAATCCTCATATCTTCTGGAATGCATTGTACTGTAGGATGTCTGAGTAAATTAAATTCTCTCCCGCACACTAAAGCATCAATTTCCTTATGGTAATTATCTGCTAGATTGGATCTGTCAGAGGCAGGGAAGCAAGCCTGACATTATACCCTCTTTACAAAAAATGATTACAAAAAATTAAGACGAATGAGTAAAATTAAGGCCGCGGCTGGTAAGCCTCCATAAAGCTCTCATGGATCACTCTACATAAGATACCATTGTGCTGGGGACTAAGCTTTTAATGACTAGCCGTATAATCAGGGAAGTCCATTAAAGGACAGGAGAAGTAACCGATCACAAAGATAACAACCAGAAATGATTTTCCACCAAGTAGAAGCAATTTATTATACACAAAAACGCATTTCTAACGGAAGTGTCTAGAGAGAGGAGGAACTCGCTGGAGATGGCAGGACTCCTGTCCTGGGAAGTTGGACAAGGGGTTGGTGGGGGGACACTTGGGGTCCGGCAGGCTCTGCAAGGTCCCCTTGGGGGCTTCACAGGTTCAGAGACTGGAAGTCCCCCGGGGCTACAGAGCATGCTGGCATCCTGGGGACCCCTGCCTCTGAGGTCTCTGGCCTGGATGTCTCGGGAGCCGCTGATTTGGACACAGAGAGGCTCAGTTCGGGGCCGGACTCACACTGGCTGTGCAGCGCCGTTAATCTGCTGGGTAAAGCCAGCCATGTGTGAAAGCACTCAGGGAATCTAATTGCTTGGCTATCACGGCCTGCACATTCCTGTAATTAACTTGAAGGCTAAGGAAAAAGCAAATCCCCATGGAATCCCAAAGAGAGCTGCCCTGTCTCCAGATGTCAAAAAATAAATAAATAAATAAATAAATAAATAAATAAATGCGTGACTTGGCGTTCAAGGCCCTGGAGCGTCCACCACCCGTCACCTCCAGCTCTCCCCTCCTCGCCCTCCAGATTCCTCTTTCTGCCATCTCCACTTATGCCTTTGTCTGGGCTTCTCCCTCTGCCTGTCCATCACGAAGGACACCCTCTTCCCTCTGTATGACTGGGACTGTTGCTTCTGTCCCTCTCCAGCAGCTGTCTACTGCCTGATTTTCTGCAAGTTACCCATCTTCCCGGGACCTCAGTTTTCTGATCTGTAGTATGGGATTGTTATGACAACACCGCCTCTTGGGCTGACTGTGTGCATTAAGGACGCACTGGGCTCGATGTGCGGTGGGCTGTACGGAGCCCAGGTGGGGCTTATGACAAGCTGTGGCCTCACCTGGTTTTGTGGCACCTGTGTCTGTCACAAGCCCTGTGAGCAGAGAATGTGTTTTTTATCATAGTCTCAGCACCAAATACAACCGCTGACAGGTATATTTCCTTTAAATGATGGTCCAATGACAATGGGAAGGATTGACATTTTTCTCATCTTGAGTGAAAACCTGGGGCAATGAATTCTCATGTCGAAGCTTCAGTTTACCTGTATTTTGAAAGCCCTTGAGGATCTGGTCTGTGCCTTTCCCGGCACTCGGGATGTGCTCTCCGACACTGTGGGAGGTGATTTCCTCTTGATCACTTTGGGAACCCGGATCACTTTATTGGTCAGGGACACACAGGGCCGTTCCAAGGTGAGCCCCAGGAGCCACGGCGGCCTTCTTTGGGTGGCCCCTGGTGGGGCTGAGCCTGCTCCTGCCACCTCTAAAGAGCGTGCCGGGTCCAAGGTTTCTTTACATTGCTCGTGCCCTGCACGCAGTTTAGAGCCTTTCCGTATAACAGAGATCCCTGCTCATTCTGAAGCTAACTTTCTGCACAATAACTTCTCTCTGGTGTGCTCAGGGAAAAGGAACTGCTTTCCCTGAACTTTGGTAATATTTCCACGAGACCACTGATGGAATTATAGTGCCAGCTAATTGGATATGTGACTGTTCCCCAGGTAGCTAGCTAGGGAAAGGAAGAGTCACAGGGCGTATTTTCTATTCTCCATTTATGCCCAAATGTTCTGGAAGCCTGTCCTGGTATAACCCAGCACCCAAGAGAAAATCAGTGTACTCTCAGGTGACCTTGACTATACCAGGCTTCCAAGCGATGGTGCACCTGTGCAGAAGGTGTGTAACTGTCCAATGGAGCAAGTGTCCTTCCCTCTTAACCCTGGCACCCAGGACATCTGCTCATTCCTCTCCAGCCTTCTCCCTTCTGTCTTACTGCCAATATGGCTCACTTCTCATAGCATAAGCTTTTTTATTGTGGTAAAATACCCCTGACATAAAACTCGCCATCTTAACTGTTTTAAAGAGTATGGTTCAGTAATGTTAAATACATTGACACTGTTGTGCAACTTCCAGAGCTTTTACATCTTGAAACACTGTAGCTCTGTCCCCATTAAACAACAGCTCCCCTTCTCCCACGCTCCCCAGCTCCTCGTAGCCACCATTCTGCACTTCAGTCTCTATACATCTGGCTTCTCTAGGTACCTAGTTGATGGAGTCACACAGTATTTGTCCTTCTGTGCCTTCTGTGACTGGCTTCTTTTACTGTGTCATGTCCTCAGGGTTCCTCCATGTTGTAGCACATGTCAGAATGTGATTGCTTTTTCAGGTTGAATAATATTCTAGTTTATGTGTATAGAAACTTTTGTTGTCCGTTCATCCTTGGGTAGACACTTGGGCTGCTTCCCCTTTTTGGTTACTGTGAACAATGCCGGCACACACAGGTGTGCCAATATCTCTTTGAGAGCCACTTCAATTTTTTTGGATATATACCCAGAACTGGATGGCTGGATCAAAATTTTAATTTCTTAAGGAATCGCTATACTGTTTTCCATAGCTGCTATCCCATTTTACATTCCCACAATAGTGCTCAAGAGTTCTCATTTCTCCTCATCTTCAACAACACTTGGTTTTTTTTGTTTTGTTTTGTTTTTGTCTTTTTTGTTTTTGTTTTTGTTTTTGATAGTAGTCATCCTAACGGGCATGTGGTAACATCTTACTGGGGTTTTGATTTGTATTTCCCAAAGCAATAATGAACATGTTTTTAAGTGCTTGTTGACCATTTGTGTATCTTAGAGAAATATCTATTCAAGTCCTTTGCCCATTTTTTTAATTAAGTTATTGTGGTGTTGAGCTGTAACAGTTAGTTATAAATCCTAGATATTAATACCTTATCAGATACACTATTTGCAAACATCTTCTCCCATTCTGTAGGTTGCCTTTTTCACTCTGTCAGTTGTGTCTTTTGATGCACAGATGTTTTTAAGTTGATACGGTCCCACATATCTATTTTTAAAAATTTTTGTCTGTGCTTTTGGTGTTTGGCCTACAACATCATTGCCAAATCCAAAGTCATGAGGTGTTTTCTTTTAAAAGCTTTCTAGTTTAGATCTTATATTTAGTTTTATTTTATCCATTTTGGGGCAGTTTTTAACATGATGTATAGTCAGGGTTCAACTTTGCTCATAGCAGAAGTTTTGTCCTAACAAGTTTTAGACTTTTTTTTTTTTCGTTTATAAGACACAACTTTCCCGTAAAGGAGAAGGAAGTTTAAAGATGAAGTGAATGTCCTGAGGGACAAAGACAGTCTCACTCTGCCATATTGGTATCCACAACACCCAGCTAAACAGATCTTTGTAGAATGAGCACAGATCTCTATGGGGATAAAGACCAATGCATGCAATGGGCTTGCACCATGTCTATCCAGCTCGAATGCCTTGTCTGTAGACCAGAATCTTGCTCCGTAATGGGCATTTCTGCCTGGTGAGCACTCCCATCATCCTTGTGGGGTTGGGGTGCGGTGGGAAGTGCCCTTTCTGATGTCTGAAATGAGTGACCAGAGTCAGTAGGACTCAAGGACCAAGGCAAGGTCCTTGAGACTGGAGAGGGTTCAGGTAAGTTGCTAGCTCAGTGCATAGGAAGGAGACCAGAAACAGGAAGAAGCTGGAGAGTGGAGAGCTGTGAAGACCTAGGAGTCCATCAGAATAGGTGGAGTGGCCGTGGGATGACTGCCATGAAGCCCATTAATCCTGCCTCATGTTACATAAAATGGCAGAGGTGGAAACAGATACCATCTTCTATCTTTCATATACATGATCTTCAGATGACTTCTCCCAACATCAGTTGCATTCCCAATATGTGTTAGGCAATGTCTCTACCTTCGCAGGATGTAGTTCCCAGACTTATGGACCAAACAAGTATACAGGTAAACAGTTATGAAGCAATCCATTAAGTAGAGAGCTATAGGTGTGAAGTGCACTACAGATGATGAGAATCAGTAATGAATTCCCCCAGGGGGTTAGGAAGACCTAGGATATTACCATTGTGTCTTTAAGTTGACAGTGAGGAAGCTGGCAAGGAAGACAAGAGAGCCCAGAAAAAAGTGTAAAATGAACGCTGGCAGCCTGCGCAGTGGCAATGTGAGATGGCTTGGTGGCGGGGAGATGAGCCTGGAAAGGAAGGCAGGAGCCGTGCCGCGAGAGAACTGCTGAACTCAGCTGAGGGCAAAGGGCTTGTTCTGGGGTTTGTTGGGATTGCTCTGAAACTAAGAGGATTCCTATCACAAAGTTAAAAGAGGAGATCTGTGTTTTAGAGCCAGCATCCAGCAACAATGAGGAAGGTGGGTTTACAGAGGGCAGAACTAGAATAAGGAGAGGAGGAGGGGGCAGAAGAGCATTACCGCAGACCATTAATTACGAAAGCGCCAGGGATGGAATGATGATGGCCTGAACTGGGAGCAGACCAAAGGTGGCAGTGGAGAGAAGAGAAGTTAAGACATTTGGAGTTGTATTCTGTAGAACCTGGGGATCCCTTCTTGGCATGTGATGTAGTGAAGGTGCCCTGGGAGCAGACGTGGGGGTTTGGAATGTGGGACTGCGTGCAGGGGACCAGCCTAGGTGACTCCATGCAGGTTGAAACAGCAACTACACGTGTGAAGTCAGGGACAGAAGCCGGCTTGAGAGCAGGGGCCAGTGGGAAGGGTTTGGAGGTGGATATACCGAGTTTAGTCACGTGCATGACAGCCGAGCAGAGCTGTCCAGCAAAGGTTAGGAGAGAGACTCTGGGTCCCGGCCAGGGGACTGGATCCCAGGGACGAGTTTCCCCTGTTTGTGGGTCACAGGTAAACAGAAGGCCATTGAAGGCATGCTGGGAGAGACGGTCGCCCCTGCTGTTACTGCCTGGTGGTCAGTCTTTCTATTCAAAACGTCCTATACCCCAATTCAAATAATGTTATAACACAGTTCTTGACCATCTTCATTTAATCCTTGATCCAGGAGAAAGTCCAAAGTCCTCATGCTGGCATACAGGGATCCTTTAAAATCTGATGCTGGGCAGACTTCTCTTATTTCTTACAGACACCCTCCATCAGCAGTTCTCAAAGAGTCGTCTGGGCGACCTCAGGGTACCCGATATTCTTTTGATATGCATGAGGTAAAATCAAGGATGGATAGAAGATCCATTTGGAGTGTGGATGTGGTTGAAGGATCCAATGAGAAAAGCAGAAACAGGGACATATATGTACAAATACAGATGTCAGTGTATATGTACACACACACACTTTTTAATTTCACATTTTTTTAGAGCGTGTGTGTGTGTGTGTGTGTGTGTGTGTGAATGAGCAGGGAGGGGCAGAGGGCAAGGGAGAGAGAGAATCTTGAGCAGGTTCTATGCTCAGCATGGAGCCCAACACTGGGCTCAATCTCACAGACCCTGAGATCATGACCTGACCCAAAATCAAGAGTCAGATGCTTAACTGACTGAGCCACCTGGATGCTCCACTCACACACACCAATTTTTGGTGAACCTACTACAGAAGGGGGTTGGCCAAGCAGCCTGCACCAAGCTGTCCCTTCTCTGATGCTGCTGGAGCTCCCAGCCCACCAGTAGGCCATCGGGAAGGAAGATGAGGAGGGGACCAGTACCCACAGGGCAGAGTTGGAGCCTTACAAGGACACACTGAAACCCATGTCTGTTCTTGTGATCTCTGATCTGGGTGGTGTGGGTGTCCTGGGGAAGCCCCTTCCTCAGGTAACTCCACACACCTAGCCCAGGAGTCAGAGAGACAGAGGAAGAGCTGAGCGGGAGGGCCTCCACGGGTGGCATGTACTTCCTTAGTATTTGAGGAACTGGAAGACAGTGCTACAGAATGACGGCAGAGTGGTCGGTCATCACCTGCCTTCCACCTCGAACTCTGGGGAGAAAATTTCCCTTAAAGCTCATCCCAAGGGGACACATCCTAGAACCCAGAGTCTCCGTGTTCACAAAATGGGGGAGGGACCTGTTGATTTTCAGTGGAACGTGGTTCTACTTCTATACGTCATCTAATCTTGAAGAAACTACCACTTGATTTTCTAGATAGAATCAAAGAAAAACAACACGGTTGCCTAAAAAGGCTGTTAAAACACATCTCTCCTTACCAATGATCTATCTTCACATTTTTCCCATACATCAACCAAAGACAAATCTATTGCCACAGATTTACAATCCAGAAGCAGAGGCAAGAAACCTGCTGCCTTTTAGTAAACCAGACACTAACAGGATTTGCAAAAATTAAAACAAAACTCACTAGATTTCTTTTTCTTTTCTTTCTTTTTTTTTTGCAAAATACTTATTTTTCATAAAGAATGAGTTGTGTTAATGCATGATGACTTTATTTCTATGGTTTTAAAATGAATTAACAAATATTTTAAATGTGTCAGTTCTAACTTCTAATATAGTAAATATCAATGGTATGAGCCACATGAACAAATTCAGAAACTTAATAATTTTCAGGAGTGTCAAGGACTTCTGAGACCACCGTTCTGGAAAACTACCAGCCCACATGATGGAGGAAGTCATCAGGTTGGGTCTCTAGTCCAGCCACATATGTTCCTCCTTTGCTCTGGCTCCCATGTTACCTGGAAGGTTCTCCCCTCCCCTCCCCTCCCCTCCCTTCCGCTTAGTGAGGTTCGTGGCATTATTCAGGGCTCAAGGTCATGAGCCCCAGGAAGCACTGTCTATCCTGTCCTCTGGTAGATGTCTTTAATTATACCTGTGGCACCCAGAACCCCATCTTACCTACGCTGTTTATCTCTGCAGCTGAAACACAGCACATCACACCCCCTGCGAACCCAGCTGTGCTGCAATGAGCCCCCCACAGGTGTGTTGACTGAGCAACTAAACATGCCCTCAGATCTGTGCCCAAACCCTGAGACATACACAGGAGTTCTATTAAAGATAAAGGTGGAGGGTGCTCATCAATTCAGGCCAATGGAGCCTCCTCCCAGAGAAGCAGGCTGAGGACAGTCACTTTTCCTGAAACGGAACACACAGAGTCAGAGGTCACTGTTTGGAAGGAATCTGGCAGTTCCACCTGACTTAGGTGACATCAGAATTGTTGGGTATTTTCAAAGAAGTGGTTTCTTCTCTTTCAGTCAGATTTTAAATGAGTGGTACTTGATTAAATATAGTTCATAATAATTTGCAATCAGAATATCAATCACCTGAGCCTGGCTCAGCACAGGCTGTGGTGCTGACCAACCTCAGAGGCCATGGGTTCTGAGGAAGCCCCCCTTGGGGAGAATTCTCATTCCACTGTGAGTTAATGTGCTACCCTGCAGACCTGTCTGAATTCTAGGTCCTCATCTGTGAACTGTATGAAAGAACACATTCCCTGTAGGGTAGCTGGAGCAGTTAAATGAAATAATACTTGGACCTGGCACACAGAGACATTAAGAGGTTGTGGCATCCTCGCTTCCCTTCCCTTCTGTCTGCCCAGCCCCTCACTGAAATTGCAAACTCTAATTAGTTTGTGATGTTGTTTGCCTCTTCACTTGGCAAATTCAGAGGAAGTGTACTAAAATTATTTAGGAATCCTGAGCATTGGGTCCAAATCAGTGAAGTTGTACTGGATACAAAAAGAAAATATTTAAAAATTGACTTTTGAGATCCTTTCCTATTTTCATTCAAGGTTTAACTCCATGTCTTCATCTTATACAGTTTTTCCCAGCTGCCCTGACCTACAAGTTTCTTTCTTTTCTCTAAGGCTCTAAAATGTGTACAATCTACACTATGCAATTTAGCTCTTAGTAGAAGAACTTGACATGTTCTGTGTCCCAGTAAAATGTGTGTGCACATGGAGACTCTCCAGAGTCCTGTTGAACCATCAACCACCCATCCATGTGTCCATCCGTCCATCCACCCATCCATGTGTCCATCCATCCTTTCATCTGTCCATCCATCCATTCTCCCATCCATATGTTCATGCATCCATGTATCCATCCATCCATCCATCCATCCATCTACACATCCATCCATCCAGCCATCCATCCGCACATCCATCCATCCATCCAACCATCCATCCATCCACACAACCATCCATCCATCCATCCATCCCTCCATCCTTCCATTCATTTATTTCACAGACATTTTCAAGTATTACCTAATACATGTCTGACTAGGTGCAGGGCCCTGGTTGATACCAAGATAAATAAAACATGGTCCCAGACTTCAAGGATGGGAAAGAGAAATACATAAATGTGACTTTTCATTACAAGGAGATAATTGCTATATTTTGCGTACAAAACCAAAGTAAGGCAATATGAGGAGTCACATAAATAAGGGGACTTATTTGAAAGCTGTATTAAAAGAGCTATATTAAAACCCAAACTGGATGTAGGATGACTCTCAGCTTCTGGCTTTGGCACATGGGTGAGTCATGGTGTCACCGGCTCATCAGGATTGTTGAAGATGAGTAGGATCAGAGGACATAGGATGTGGACAGCGGGTGCTGGGCAGGGTAGGGGAAGGGCTGCCTGTTACATAGACAGCACATACAACACAAGAAGGGGAGCCATGATCTGTTTCAGAGGAGAGTCATTTTTAATAATAACAGTGTTATTATGAGTTGAATGTCTCTAATGTGCCTGGTACTTATGTATGTTCTCTCATTGAATGTCTCAACAACACAGCAATTTTTCTAATACAAAATGTGAGCATCAAGGATGTAAATTTCTTGCCATAAATCAAGGAGAGTACCAGAGTCTGTGCGTCTCCCCAGCCTGCACTGAGGGGACACTGACTTTGATGTGGACCAGTGAGTCGGCTGCAAGGGTAGGGCTTAAATGCACAGCCCCTTTCTAAGGGAAGAGATCAAAGTCTTCATGGGATATCATGTGAATATTTAGAAAGTTAGAGAAAGAGGAAGATAAAAATTCTGAATCAGAAAGCTTCTACCAAGAGTAATTAAATATCAAATACCCATTCAGTAGCCAGACCCCAGGAAGGGCAGTGGTGAGCTTCATGGTCCCTCCGTACACAGCACGGTTTCTCCCCTCTTGACCCTGGTGAAGACCCTGTCCTGCCCCTCCCTGCCACCCTCCACTTCAGCACACACCGCTTTCTTCTCAGGCAGGAAGTGAAAGTGAGCAACTCCCTCATAAGAGGTGCTTCTGATGGAAAGGGCACTCTCTGGAGAGCCTTGAGAAAGGAAGGGGGGTTGAAGTTTTTCCGAAGAACTGAACCTTTTTCAGGATCCTGAGTCTCCAGGAACCCGCAAGGACAAACCATAAAGAATTCAAAGGAACTATGATCAAACCACAGCCAACATTAACAACATCACTCCCCACCTTAACTAATCTCACCTTTTAAGCAGAAGAGGTCAAGGGTTTTGCAAAGGTCCCTGTGCTTTGGAGAATTACCAGGAGCTGTCACCTCCCTGGTTTAATGATCTCCATGTCTGAGCTCTTGGGAGCCTTCCCCGGGGCAGCCCAGCACCCACCTTACACAGAATGTAGTTGTCCAGCCACCATTCTTGGGCACGGCATGGCCTCCCACACCAGCCTTGACAGAAGTCAGGCTCCATATGGAGGAGCTGGAGGGCTCCTCCATTGTTCTGTGGAACCAAGAGCTGACTTCACTGCACAGAAAATCAGAGCTTCCCAAACAGGCAGCAGCATAACTCATTGGGTGATATGGAGCCCTATCTGTGCTGCGGACAGGAATCACATGTGGGGAATATTTCCACCAGACTCCCCCTGAGGAACATAGGGAGCAGGGCACACCCACACCTGTTCTTCTATTATGCACCCTGCAGGCCCTTCTTCCTCACACACTCCTTCAAGAAATGAGTTTGCTCTGTTCCCCTGAGCCGTGACTGATGTCCTGATCATTCAAGTCTACCCTTCCCCACTACCCAGGGTATGTGGACATCACTCACCTGTCCCTTGTTCTCAAAAGGCCTCCTTGAAAGTTCACAGTCCCTGTGTGCATTTCACTGCTTTGTGTGTAAGGTTGACTCCAGAGAGGTCCTTTTATTTCTCAACTGGTAAATTCATTATGAAATAATTCTTGAAGAGATACAGGCCACTGATTTTCTGCAATTTGCAACACCACACTTTAACTTGCGCTGAAAGCTGAGCCTTTTGGTCCTCTGTTTTAGAAGTATATTAATATTTCTCTGACCTTTATCAGATGGCAGTTGAGACATAGTCTTTTAAATAACAAAACTAAGAAAACCAATAACCTAAAATACATATTACTCACCCTAGTTTGATGAGCAAATTAGGAGATATGTCTTTTCCTAAAAGGTAAAGAAAGTCAAAAGGTCTTGTAAAGTTGAAGTAGAATGATTAGAGATACATGAATGGATGGATGGGTAGTTGATAGATAGATGACAGATAGATAGACAGACAGACAGGTGAATGGATGGATGGATGGATGGACAGAAAGATGGAGAGATAGACATATGGATAGATGGATGGATGGATAGATGGATGAACAGATGGTGAGAGAGAGAGATACATGGATACATAGATGGATAGATAGACAGACAGACACTACTATTTTCAGACATGGATCCAGATTCATCTTCTGGATATGCAGTAGCTCTTTATATACTACTACATTCTATACTGTATTATAGGTAATTTCCTTGACTACACATTTAGTCTGTATCTGGATGACAATAAATGTGAGAGCAGAAAGCCATCTGGGAGAGTGCTGGGCATCTGTCCTGCCATGGACATGGCAGCTCCAAGTGTGTCACTAGCCAAGGGGCTGAATGCCTCTCCATTTGCACTGGGGTTGGCCTCATAGGGCCAAATCTGCCCTCAAGCCCTGGACTTATCTTGAAGCCTTGCATCTCCTCCCTGGTGGGTCCAAGTCGTTAAGTGCCAGCATTCTCTCCCACCAGGTCCATGCTGTGTGCAGAGTTCAGTGTAAGGTGGACAGAAGTCCCAAGAGCTGAGCCCAAGCGGAAGCCACGCCACCCAGAGTCATGGTGAATAGAGAGGACAGAAGGGCCAATGTTCCCTTAGAAGTGTCCATGTCCTCGCCCGGAATCTAAAGTGGCTGTGGTCGTGCTGTCTTGGTCCTGTTTAGTGTTTGAATGTGGCATCTACTGTCCACAGTGGTCTCAGAGCCATGTCAAGAAGGACACACAAGATACCTGGCTGAAAATATGACCACCGAGGGACCCTCTGGGGGAAGACTTTTGTTGCCTTTGTCATCTTACCCAATTGCGCATAGACGAACGGCCCTACGCCATTACATGTTAGGGGGTATTTACCCGACACGCCAATTTGTGTTTGGACTCTCTGAACTGCAGAAATTAGACCACATGGTCCCAGGACCTCCTCTTTCCAGTCTGGCTAACTGAGTTTTCCCTTGATTCTGCTTTGACCCGTGCAGAAGCTCACAATCCCACCTGGGGCCCCGGGGCTGCACTGGGAACTGGACCACCCACCCCTTCCTTGTTCCTTGATCCTAATGCAGATCCCATGGACTCTCCCTGCCAAGGACCCTGTGACCCAGGCACCCCACACCTGCCCCCTGCCCTCCCCACTACATTGCCGAGTCTCCTCTATGTTGTATCTCGTGGCTCTGCCAACACAGGAAAAATAAATTAACATAAAAGACACTTTACGGCTTTACCTCCAAGGTGCGAATGCAAGGAAGTAAAGCTGTTTTCGTTTACAGTTCACAGGGTAGAACCAGTGGGGTTTGCCCTCAAAACCCACTCTGGGTGCCTGTGTGTGGGGGTGGCACTCAGGAGATTTTCCTTTGTGTTGTGATCTGTGGGTGTGGTGAACAGGGCAGCCCGACCTTTCGAAGTCGGTGTTCACCTGTGTGTGGGGAACTAGGTTTAAGGGATGGGAAGTGCTCTGATGTTCATACTTGTATGTTCAAAACAAACTATCATCAGCACACCCAAGGGCTTCGGTAAAACTGCGGAGAGCATCTGAATACCAATTGGCAAGAAAGCCCAAGGATCTGCTGTGATGTGGAGAGAAAACCCTGAGACTGTGGGGCCTGGATCAGAACACTCGGCTTCATATGCGGGTTTATCGAGAATTTATTGTGCTCTCACTAGATGCACAGCACCTTACGGATTACCAGTTGCTGCTCCCACATCCCAGTATAATGAAATAATTCCGCTTTTCAGAAGGACTATTAATATGGGTAAACCAAGGTCTCTTATGGTAAAGATACAGAATTAGTTCCACTGAATCATTCCTTAAATGTGTGTGTGTGTGTGTGTGTGTGTGTGTGCACACACAAGCACCTTTCTTGTGATAGGAAGTCATATTTTTATTTGGAAAAATGCCACATATTTTTTAACGCAACATAATCTTTTGGAGAAAAATGGACTCCACTGACTACACGAAGGGTTTAATTTTTGTATTTTTGAGAGATTATGCATGTCAGTGCTCTCCATAGCCTCCTCAGTGCAATCAGTGTTTAATGACTTTATCATCTGCCCCCATTGGCTTGTTGACACAGACCCCACAGTATCAGCGAGGACCCCATGGGCTCCTGACCACAGGCTTGGCACACACTGCTGTGTCTCAGGGGACTTGTGGAAGGACTGAGTGCACTCGGGAAGAGTGCAGTTAAGATCACCTTCCCACGTTAAGTCAGGTAATGAGATTCTCCGTACTCTCAGGGCTACTGTTAGACCCGTGTTTATCATTGTAATCACAGCATCATTTCCATTGTTCCATCAGGCCAGTGTTATTTTTCTCCCAGAAGCTACGGCTTGGACATGGAGAGCTGGTGCCCTTTCAGAACGATTCTGGAACCCCTGCTCCAAGTCAGAATGCCTCCTTGCCTCCCAGGGATTACGTGAGATTGGTCATGAGAAAACCACACCTTCAAAACAGATATTTAAAAAAAATTGACCCTGAAGCTATATATTTTCTGTAGTTAGTTGTAGCTACTTGTCATTTTTCTTCCTTAACAGGTTATCGATTATAATGCAGAGCTTGAGATTCCCAGAGATGAAAATTATCCAGTCTGCTTGGGTTTTGTGGAATGACTGGGTATAATTTAGAAAATTCTCATTTATTAGAACATGGTCCCCAGTGGCCATGTTGTTCTTGCTACCAGATCGTTGGCGCCTCTAACCCCAACCACCGGCTTCCGGCTGCACCTTCGGGGCGGGAGGGTGACCAACCACGAAGACCCACCCCATTTTCACTATACTGTCCTGGTGTGGGTTTCCCTTCCACGGCTCAGCGCTCCATCTAGTGCGTGAAACACTAATGAGAAACACATTGAACATGTCTAATGTGATCTGTGACCTACTGATTTCCTCCCAACAGAAAGGCATCTCCTCCTATCACAAGGATCTTAAAATTAAAACAAAAAAATCTGAAACTGTGTGGAAAGGGGAAAAAGCACGTAGAGAACCAGTGGTTCTCAGACATGCCATGTCCCAGAATGACTCAAGAGGCTTCCATGGGTAACAGCTTTCAATGCGGAACCCTGAATCAAATTTGTTAATGTCTCTAAGTTCATGTACTGATTTAAACAGCCTTGAGCTTCCTGGCAGGCATGGGAAAATGGAAGCACTTTCCATTTTAGCATTTTCCATTTGGGGCACCTAAGTAATTTCACACCTATCTATATTACAAACCACCAAATTTTAGAGAAGATTGAGGTGGGTGGCTTGCATAATTCTCACACTCAAGACACCTGCTCTTCAGGAGGGCAAATGTCTCCTTGGTACTAAATTCATTAAAGGAAATATCTGATAGTTTAGGGATATAGGCTTTTTTATAACTTCACAAATTTTCCAATTTTAAAGAAATACATGTCAGAATAACAATATAAAAACACACAATTACCACTAGTTGTTTTATATCTCCCCACATTATTCTGTGTATACCCATTTAAAATGAAATAGGATAATTAAATACAGACTGCTGTAAAATCTGCTTCTTATACTTCCCAATAATTGCATGATAATAGAGACCTCCATTGTCTTTTAAATGCGTTATTGTATCTAGTATATTCATGTACTGCAATTTATTAAATTTTCTCTCGATGGGCATTAAGTTGTTTCTAATTTTTCTGTCATAAATTACCACACCTTCAATTTCTTTATATAAACATATTTGCTCACTGGCATAATTCTTTTTTTTTTTTAATTTTTTTTTTTATAAACAATTTTTTATCCCCAGGGGTACATGTCTGTGAATCGCCTCACTGGCATAATTCTTTGCTTGACAAAACCCTAAAAGCAAAATTACTAAGTTTGAACCTTTGCCAGCTGGTAAAACTCTGGAAACAGTGCTGAATGCCGTCCGGAAAGGTGTGATCAGTGTCGGGTCCTACTCCTGGAAAACAAAGCTGTGGCTCTTTTCTTACCAGAACTGATTGGCAGGTAGAATGTGAAATGCTACAGTCATGTCTCCAGTACTCCTGAGATGTTAATATATCATTTGGTCTTCAGCCACTTGTATTTCTTATTTTTTGAGTGTATTTATTAATATCCATTGTCTTGTTTCTATTGTAATGTCTTTTTCCCCCATGATGGACTGCTTTTATAGTGAGGATATGAATTTTTGCCTGACATATTTTGCCAACAGGTTTTTCTTTAAAAATTTTTGGTGGTATTTTTTAAGTTAAAATAGTTCATTTTTTTCTTCATGATTTCTGGCTTCAGTGGACTCTGGAAAAATTTTCCCACCACCTCATAAACTAATTCTCCTGAATTCCCAGGTAACATGCCTAAGGCTGTCAATTATCCATTTAAAGCTCTATTTCAGAAGCAGTTTACTTTTGATTTATGGGAAAGACCTGGATGTATTTTTGTTTTGTTTCCCAAGAGTTTATTATTATTATTATCCAATAAGCTTATTGGAATGCATTCTCTCTTACGGATGAGCTCTCTAAGACCTTCTAACGCTATCTTCCACCTAAGTGTTATGGAAACTGCAGGGGTTCTCTGTGTTTGGGTCACCCCTAGGGATAAATAAAAGCCTAGAGAGTAAAGCTTTAGGAAAGCCCATGCTCTGGGGAGAGAAGAACGGGCAAGGGGCTAATCCAAGAAGGCACAGGTACATCCGTTCCTAGTGCATCAGAATGACCCAAGATCAGACTTCAGAACCTGAAAAGCAGATCCATATTCATTGGGTGGTCTTCCTTGATTTTTACAATTTTCATTTAAACAGCTAATGAGGGAAACTGGAATAATACAACGGACAGTCACAGGTAAGGGCCAGGAATTTCTAGGGGCTGGTACTTCTATGTTGGCCTTGGATTCGAGATCTACGGTGAGCAGGATTTTCATTTTCTCTTCACAGGAAACAAGTCTGAGCTAGTTACGGTGCAACTGGAGAGCTGCCATCTTTCTTCTGCTGGATGTGCCCTGGGGGTGCTGCAGACAAAGCCAACATTCCTCTAGAAGTAGCTTCGAAGGTGCTCAGGGCTCCGAGAGGTGTCCAGTCACCTGCACTGTCAAGGATGGAAGTAATTATCTTAAGCTACAGAAGGTGAAGGTCAGGTGCTGCTGGGACTGTGCCATAGAAAGGCCCAGAACAACAAACAGGTGCCCCTGATTTTGAGCAGCAACACCTCCTGACAGAGTGGCCTGCCAGGGATGTTTACCGCAAAATGTGATCTCTGGCACTTGCATTAATCAACTTCCTGGACAGGGCTAATCCTTCCCGTTTGCATTTGGGTAAGAATCTTCCAGAGACGAAGATTTTTGTTGTGGTCTGATTTTTTTTTTTAAACAGATTTGCTTGTTCTGAAAATAATTGGGCCACAAGACTGGGTTCAGTGAAGCCATTCCTTTTCCTTGAAGGCAAGTCCACTTCCCAGAATGAATGGTCACAAGCCTTCCTGTTCTTTCTGGAAGACAGGCAGCTCATAAAGATGGTCTGAAGAGCCAACATCCAGATCTACAGATGTCAACTGAGGCAGTACCCAATCCCCAAACAAATGGCTGATTTTGCCTTTTTGGAGGAATAAGTAGGGCTTACACATTGGCTTAAAGCTCCATAAGATCACTATTTCATTCAGAACCGTTTGGAAGAAGAAAGCAGGAAAAGCAAACAAACAAAAAACCTGAGAAATACTTCTAAAAGGTCTAGGAAATAGGGAATTTTTTTGTCTTTTTTTTTCTGTTTCTGTTTGTTTTGTTTCTGAATAGTTGTGAAGGTTATCCAATCTGTAGAGAAATGGAGGCACAGTATCTCTATTTGGAAAGCCTGGGTTCTAGTTCTAACCCTACCAATTATTAGTAGCATCACCTGAGATAAATACTGCATTTTTCCTTGCCTTAGTCTGGCTGTTCATACAGTAGCAAGGATCTTAATGCTTGGAGGATCACAAAGCAAGGACCATAAAATGCTTATTATGGGTTTGCAGGATCACATGAGCTTAAAGTTTGGGAAAGCACTTTGCAAACTCTGGTGGGATCCAAGGATATGTGTACACAAATAGAAATAAACTTCATGTGTATAAAGTAAAGCTACATTTGCCTGGCCTGAGGGACCCTGCACAGCCCATGCAGTGATTCTGGTGTTGGTGCAGTCTTTGGCCAAGACCTAGGCAGCCCACACACTGACCCTAAAGTGGATATGACTGGTCACTGTTGCCCTTTGAGCTTCATGGAGCCTGGGGGATGTGTCTTTTTCTGAAAGAGAAATATTACGGCCAGGGAAAGGATGGTTTTGTCCTTTGTTGTCATAGATGTTGTCCCCATGTGATGCCATATGTGGAAAGAACACACCCCTTTCACTCTCAGCCACTCAGTCTTCCCATTAAGAACATATGGGGTTTTGATTGGGTAGTCTGTGTTTGCAAAATATGTGATCTGTCCTTTGCAGTTTTAGTCACTGCATTAACATGGCCAAGACACGAAGCCTCTAGGTAGACCTGGCATTCCAATTTTAAAGAGGAATCTTCTAGAAATAGAATCACTGCTACTGATGGCTTCCAGAAAATCTTGGCTGCTGTCATGGAATGGTGGCACTCCAGGGCCAGGTCAGGTCAGTGACTGAGGTTGGGGCCCCAGACACTCTGCCTGAGGCAAAAGAGAGCACCGGACCTCATCTGACCTGTATGGATACACCCAGAACAAGCCTGGGTCTTTTATTCCCCCATCACACCAAATGCAGGGCCTCACCAAGACTGAGGCTTCTAAGTCCCACTCAGAGGGCAGGCCTTTGTCAGTAGCCTACAGTTTCCTGTTGCTTCTTATTGAAGGGATTATAAGGTTTTACATTTGTGACCATCTGAGACAGTGGAGCCTGGTGACGGAAGATGTCAACTTTCATTTCTTTCCGTAAGATGCTATAACAGGGTGGAGGAAAAAAAAAGAGCCATGAAATATACATTAAAATATATAACCTTATCTGTTTTCCAACTAAGGATACTCATGTTCAGGAGAGGGAATGAGGGTCAGGAGAGCTCATAACAGAAAGGGAGACTGGGGATGATTAATCCTTGTGTGCATTGTTTCATTTGTTTCTTTATTTGCATTCGGTTCCATTTATTGCATTACATGCATCATATTGTAATCAGTTTCATTGACTGAAAATCCGTTCTGTGCTTAGAATTATAGTCGGTGCTAAGAATGGATAGAATAGAAAATGTAGTCAAAAGGAGGTACTCAAATGTTACAACAAAAAGTCCCTATGGGAGCAAGCTGGGGCCAAGAGGCACAGAGAGTCACTTCTCTGGGCCAAGAAAGGACATCCCCCTGAGTCTATGTTAGTGAGGGGTTAAGTGAGTCATGATGAAAGCAGAGTGGTAGATAAAGAAGAGGTGCATGGAGACAGAGGTGGGAGGGCATAGGGGATGTGGGGAGAGGTGCAGGGTGCGGGTGGGATGGGCCACATGTAGGGCTGAGAGTGGGTTTCCCCCTGCCAGTGGGGTTAAGCTGACTGCTCTCACATGACATCCTTAACCTCACGTGTCCTAGTTTGCTCTTTTAGCCAGCATGAGTAATGTTGTCTACTAAGTCTATTAGAAGAATTGAAAGAAAATAAAAATATAGAACACCATGCAAATAATGCTTTCCCAACCCCTGTTCATACCCCAAGGCAGTCTTCCCAGGACACAGGTGGACACAGGTCCCACCAACTCTCTTGAACTGCATTTTGCTGTGAATTTACTGCTGTTTGAATCACACACATTCCGTGTGGTGTTTGTATGTGGCAAAAGTTACAGAGCCACAGCAACTCAGTCTAAAGTGACTTTTTAAAAATACTATGATTTTTTAAAGACTTTTATTTATTTGAGAGAGAGAGAGAATATGCACAAGGGTTGTGGGGGGGAGCAAGAAGCAGGCTTCCAGGACTCCAGGATCGCAACCTGAGCTGAAGGCAGACACTTAACTGACTGAGCCACCTGGGTGCCCCTTTTTAATGCTATGGTTATCATGAAGTTGTATTATTTTTATTATGTTGTGGGAAAAGGCTGTTGAAGGACCAAGTCAAGCTTCTGTGCAGGTGGTATTCTGATGGGAGGGAATGCACAGGAAACTCTGAACTGTCCCGGAAACAGGAATGAGGAGAAGCACCCACAGGCATTCTTTTGCTCTTGAAATTGGAGGTTCAAAACGTCAGTGTCCTCTACCTCCTACATCCCTGCCCCTCAATTCAATCTCCTCCACTAATCTCTTTCCTTGCTCTTCCATGTCTCACTTCAACTTCAATCTAAGGCACACTTGATGTCCTATACACCTTGCTCAAAATGTGTTACGGGGACCACATGGACTGCAACCCCTTGGCACTGACATTCAAGGCCTAAATGCCTTAATCCCAGACCACCACTGCAGCCTCCCAGGCACAAGGATCCATAGCAAATGCACCAGCCCACCCTCCACATGAAGGGGTATCATTGGTCCCTTTTCCCCTGGTGGTCTCCCTGCCTACATCTGGCAGGCAGGAGCATTGTTGACTGGCAATGTCAGAATGCAGACTCTGGGAGGTAGAGAGCGGGCTGGGAAGGCGTGGAGGCAGACACAGGAATGGAGACTGGGTGTCCGCCTCTGAAAGAAGCTTAGAATTGAGAGGAGGGAGGGCAGAGAAAGGGATAGCTTCTCAAAGGGGCATCTACGATTTCTACAGGAGGGAGGTGGCTGGGGTGGGAGGCCGCTGAGTTTCTTCTCAACCAAGAGGAAGGGAGCTGGGTTGAAGAGCACCCGGTGCTTGCACAGAAGACCAAGACCTCGTCTTTGGCGGGAAAGGAGACAGAAGCGATGGTGGGAGGAGGGATTCTGATGTTGGGGGCAGGGAGGGGAGAATCCGCCAGAACACCTGGAGATGGGCTTCAGGCACAGCAGCCTGTGTGGCCACCACCGGGCAGTGCAGGCTTCTAGCAGCACAGGGGTTTACAGAGCAATAATGAGGCTGAGTACCAGAGCCTGGGTTCAGGAGTGCCCAGAGCATGCCCCGCATGCAGACAGTCTCTCAGAAACAACAGGAAAAACACAGCAAATCAGTCAGACACCATCAGGAGGAAGTCAACTCACTAAGCTCTCACGATACTCATCAGAGAGAGACTTGGACTCCCACTTTCATGGGGAATTTTCAGCAAAAATACATTAAATAGAGTGTCACAAAAAGTGAGAGGTGATACATCAAAGGCCTGATGTTCTCTGATCTCAAGGGCCAGAGGGGTCCTCATGTTACAGAAAGCTTTTTAAAATTTAAAGATTTTATTTATTTATTTGTCAGAGAGAGAGAGAACAAACGGGGAGCAGCAGGTAGAGGGAGATGGAGAAGCAGGCTCCCTGCTGAGCAAGGAGCCCGATGTGGGACATGATTCCAGGACCTTGGATCATGACCTGAGCCACAGACACTTAACCGACTGAGTCGCCCAGGCACCCCAGAGAAAGCTTTTTAAAATCTGAGTGCCCCACTGTGTTTTCTCACCACCTAGCCCCAGTGCCTGTCATGTGCCTCCATTAGGGGTGGGCACAAGAATGGAGATCTGGATATCTGACCCAACAGAGGTTGGTCACTTCCTTGTGAATGACCCTTGGGTTGCTGCCACTGTCTGTGTTTCGAGAGCCTACGTGTACCACAAGAATAAGAACCCCAGAGAAGCCACCACAGAAGGTCCTCAGTCCCCAGTCTGAGACAAGATGACAAAGCTGTGTGCAGTATGTAGGGTGTGATGAGTGTGGGGCTGCCCAGGGCTCAGCCTAAATCTGGGCTTCAGAGTGTGGCCAAAAGACTTGAGTCTTTTTCCCAGGTAGTAATAGCAATAGTAACATTAGGAACAGCAGGAACAGCATCATTAGGAACAGCAGGAACAGCAGTAGCAACATTGGGGGCAGCGGGAAGAGCAGCAGCAACATTGGGGGCAGCGGGAAGAGCAGCAGTAACTTTAGTAGCTGTCGTAACAGTAGTGGTAAGTAACAGTAGGGGATGGTTTTCCACTTGGAAAAACAGATTTCTTTGAAATATAGTAGAACATGGATCAGCTAGATCACATGGTTGGGAAAACATGCTAGACCCACCAGGTGTCAGAGCTGAGACATGTGGGGAGAGAAGATAGATCATGAAAGAAGAAGGCAAGGGGTCAGGAATGTTCACATGTGCCCTAGGAAAACACTGTCGGGTCTCCCCTCCGTCATTAACCACCCAGACACAATGTATGATTCTCATTTTGTGGACACTATGTCTAAACAACAGACATCAGAATGCATTTAATTTGCCATCATTTCTTTAGGTCTTTTAATGAAATAAAATACATTCATTGTCTAAATTTCCATCAGTCCTGCCTCTGCAAATGGACCTGTGACATTGGAAAACGTGTCCTGCTTTTCCCTCCACTCAGTCACTGCCTGAGAGACCAGGTCGTGCATACAGGGTGTGCAATGATCTGGGCGCCTTGTACACAGGTCCACACAAGGCCCTCCTGTGGTTTCATGGCTGCATGGTAAGGGGCTTCCTGTGTGAGATCCCTGGGATAAACCAGTCCTTTCACACAGCTTGGCCCACATATCTGTGAGACCAGGGACCCTCTTCCTCTAAGGGTCACAGCATGACCTGCTTCCTCTGTGAAGCCTTCCTTAGCCCCCACACGGATCCCTCAGACTCTTCTGTTTGCCTCACTGTCCTGATCTGTAAAATGGGGAAAAAAGAGCACCACCCTCACAGGGCCTCTGGGTTGGTGATGAGTTTATAAGTACGAAGCACTTGGATAGCCTGGTGTAGATGAAGTACTCACCTGCATGAATGACAATATTAGGGTGACAGGCGTCATCCTCTACTATGACTGTGTTTTCTTGTTCAGTGCTAGACTGTGAACTCCTTGCAAACTGGGACCAGTTTTTGTGAGCTCCGGGAGCACCATGAATGTCCATTGACCCAGGGAAAGAACATACAGATGAACCAGTAAAGTCATGAGTGAATGGGAGAATAAAGAGCTGTATGGGGGCATCTGGGTGGCTCAGTGGGTTAAAGTCTCTGCCTTTGGCTCAGGTCATGATCCCAGGGTCCTGGGATCGATTCCCGCATCGGGCTCTCTGCTCAGCCGGGAGTCTGCTTCCTCCTCTCTCTCTGTCTGCCTCTCTGTCTACTTGTGATCTCTGTCAAATACATAAATAAAATTTAAAAAATAAAACAGCTGTATGAACAGACCGCTAGGGCCCACAAGGCCCTCCCCACTTGCTGCCTTTTGGAACATATAAGGAATCAGTGGGATGGCTTGGACTCCACCTGTAGGTCGTCTCCTCCAGAAGCCCTCCCTGACTGCTGAGCTAACTCAGCACCCTGGCCAGGTCCTACCGACTACACTGTCCCACGTTTTATTCTTCGAAGCACACAGCATGCTCTCAAATCATTTTATTTCTTCAATTACTTGTGTGCTTCTGTGCTGTCACATCAGAACGTAAGCTCTTGAGAGCCAGGATCATGCCTGTTGGGCCTTCGTGCTCAGGGCCTTTAACAGTGCCTGGCCCAGAGTGCATGCTCAATAGACATTTGATAAATGAACATATGCTCTACTGAAAGGAGAAAAGGCACCCTTTGTGGGAGAGCCACCTCCCAAGCCCTCCAAGACACACAGCGACCTCCCAGGATAGCTTATGTATTTGCAGGAGCCTGCTCCTGGACCTGGTTAAGACCGCATTTGCATTTCCAAGACTGTGTCATCTTATTTGCAAGCCCAGGACGTCCATCAAACGTGTTCATATTTGAGTTATAATGAACAATAAGAACACGCTGCTTCTCTCTGGCAGCTCTAAATAAGAGTCCACGAGAGCCTTCTGTCTGACATCTCCTGCTTTCAATGTGGAAAACGGTGTTTAAAAATATATGTGACTTTCAACAGAATGTTGTCTCTTATGGAAACTAAGGCAGTGATTCACGGGGAGTAAATATGGGGCGCATGCGTAGGGCTCCAGGCATCCACGTGTGTTCTGCTGATTACGCGGAAGGGTGATACGCGTGCAAAGCTGTGAGTCAAGAGGTAAAGATGCTGCTCACCTAACAGGCTTTAAGCATCTTCGCACGCTCCTTTTAGCGACAGCGGGAAAGTGAACACCTCTGACTTCTGGACTTGACACCCCATTTTTTAAAATGATGTAAATTTACTTAGTATGCAATTGTTCTTTAATAGAATAACCATAATGAGGATCCATCCCACCCCCCAGCCTCCCGCCCGCTCCTAGGGTGTCTGAGCACGTTGAGTAACAGGACTCGGACTTACCAGTGAACTTCTGAGTCTGGCGATGGGGTTGTTGATGGGATGTCAGAATTTGCTGGGTGTCTAGCTGTGAAATGAACCTTCCCGGTGTATCCTGGAATATTGGCAGAGCTGAAAGAAAGAGTTAAAGATAGGGGACAGAGGAAATGAGAGGAGGCATTTGTGAAATAGTCCTGGTCACCAGAACCCACACGCGAAAGTACGAAGGACGACTCGGGAAATCGGACTGGCAAACAGGAAAGGGTGCAGGCAGGGGCACGCTGACTCAGAGATGCACAGAGAGCCGCTCTCCTCTAGGACTGAAGAGACTGACTTCCAGCCCATGCTTTTCCCATTATTTGAATTTGCAAGTATTTTACATACATGATTCACCACCGAGCTGTTTCCTAATGGAGGAGGACGTGGGTTCTTTATGGAACCCCAGACCTGTGTTCCACATATGATTCTGTCTTGCACACTCTAGTCCTAGTGGACATGCAACTGGTTTTTTTTTAGAGATATTATGTATTTATTTGAGAGAGACAGAGGGAGAGCAAGAGAGTGAGAACAAACCGGGAGACCGGCAGGCAGAGGGAGAGCGAGAAGCAGACTCCCTGCTGAGCAGGGAGCCCGATGCAGGTCTCCATCCCAGGACCCCGGGACTACAACCTGAACCAAAGGCAGATGCTCAACTGACTGAGCCACCCAGGCCCCCACAGAGCTGTGTTTTCAAAATAATATTTTCTCATCACCATTGTTGTACTGCATCCTTGATTTCACATAATTTCTTGAAACCGCACAGATTTAAATAAGCATTGGCTTGTTCAGTTCTATCCCACTTGACTCTTCTGCCTTCTCTGTCCTTATCCCAGCAGTGAGAGGGGAGAGAGACTACACGGGAACATACGGGAAGATGTTTCACAGCAGGTATAAACTCCCTATCTGGAAAGGCAAGCAAGTATCACAAAGAAATATCTTAATAAGCAGTTCAGAGGTGTATGAATAATAACTAATATTTTTGGCCATCTTTACAGCATACAAATGCTTGGAAGTAAATGCTTTACTGAGGGAGAGGTGAGGCTGGGCACCGGGGCTGGGCTGTGTGGGCTCAGTCCCTGCTGCTGCTTACGACCTGTGGCCGTGGCCTCCACAGCCAGGGATGGCACGAAATTTAAAGTGTATTTCAAGGAGCAAGAACCCAGTATGTGCAAAGCCTGATGCTCACTCAACTAGTACACGGTCTTTGTGGACTTGAACTCCTAACGTCCTGTTGGTGCTGGAACCTCAGCTTATCGTGTGTGTTCAGGAGGGAGAAGGATGACCCCCGCCATCGTTCATACACCAGCGACGAGGAAAGGACCAAGACAACAGGCAGCCACTTCCAAGTGAAGCTTATCCAGCACAGGCAGCTGAAAAGATGTTCGGACAGTAGTTTCCACATGTCCCCACACACTGAAAATTCATGGGGATTTTTCAAAGGTACCCATGCCTGACTCCCAGCCCCCAGACATCCTGATTTAACTGGTAAGGGAGGGTGACCTGGGATGTGGAGTCTTTAAAAGCTCTCGAGATAATTCTAGATAAGCGATGCTTCGAAGTTTGGAAATCCCCATGTCAGAGCTACATTTTCAGGTTTGTTGGAGGGATGCGGATGATCGAATGAGCGTTGCCAAATTCTAGGCAGCGCCCTTAAGGATTTCCTGGAATTTTCTTGAAGAAGTGTGGCTGTATGTCAGAGAGATAACCAAAAACGGGGCAAAATTATTCATGTGTCTGTCTTTCCCCCAAACATTCTGTAAAGCTTCCATGCATGTTACAGAGGAAATCCCCTTCCTCTGTGTGAGATGTTTTTTTTTTTTTCCACTGCCTCCGAAACACCTGCAGAATTAAAATGCCTCTAAAGTCACGGCCTTCCAGGCGAGCAGTTAAGAAGTGGAAGATGGAGGCAAGCGCTTTGTCCGTCAGGTGGAGAGCTTGATAGAGGACATCATACAGCTCTATGTGCCTCGTGGGAGAGGTAATTGATGTGAAGGGATAGTATACACTACATTATAATGATGATACGATGTTACCTTACATCACGTCCAATAACAACAAAGCACGAGCCAGGAGACTACGTTAAAGATAAGCTACTTAGGCTTAAGAAATGAAATCAGTTGCATAATAAACCAATTTTGAAGTTTGGGCAAATATTTGAAAGCAGAAGTCCTCACCCACACTGCTTCTAAATCTATTCCATTTACCACCCCCCCGCCCCTTTGCAGGGACATCATGGGGGGACTTTTTTCCCATCTTCAATGCAACATGTTGACCTCCTGTCAAGAAGAAAATAGTCTCTGGGGGACAGTCTAGAGCCTTGTTGCCGAGGGTCGACGTGGTTTTCTAGAGAGAGGAGACAATCTATGAAAGGCGCTAAAATGTGAGGGCTCTGAAATGCACTTCCAGATTGGTCCCATGGTCAAAGGCTCCCCTTCCCCACTTACGGGCATCTGAGACAAGCTGGAACTCATTTAAAAATAAGATGTCTTCATTGTTTGTGTTTGCTCCAGAGCTTCTAGGCCTTTGAACCCTTCTGGTGTACCCCGATTTCTGGAGTAAGCCGGGTGCGTGGGAAAACATTATCACCTACATTTGCAACTAACTGGTTTTGTTCGATCTAGCGAAATAAAATACAGAACAAAGAATTTTAGACCATCGGGAACTTAGTGAGCCTCTCAGAAAAGGGAGCACAGAAGGTGTGTGATTCCAAGGCAAACAGGAAGAAAGAAACGGTGGGAAGAGCAGGTTGGGTGGCGAACACGGGTTGTGTGCACGTGGGCTGGGATCTTGGCCTGCACACAGCCTCTTCGCTGTCCCACGGACAGGACGCGCGCTCATTGAGCCCGCGCGGTTTCCCAGAAGCCTTTTGAAAGGCTGGCGTGAATCGACTTGATCCTCACGAGACCCCATGTTGTAGGTCCTAGAATCATGCCTCTGGTGCAGGTGCAGAAACGGAGGCTGCTGAGAAAGTCTAAGGAATGTGTCCAGAGCCTTGGGGGCCGGCGGGGGACAGAGCCACCCCACCCAGAAGGCCGGATGGAAGGACCGAGGCAGGAGAGCTCTGCTGCCTCTGAATGGTCGCATTTACTCAGGGCGTGGGTCCACACGCAAGTTCCAGTGCATTCGATGATCCTTCACGGAGAGCTGTTAGTGTCGGGTGCACGCCCAGGCAGAAACCAGCCAGGCCTGCTCCCGACACATTTCACGTTACTGAGAACGGTTTTAAATGCACATGCAGAGATTTGAAGAGCCCAAGTGGGGTGAGACCACCAATGCAAAGTAAGGGGAGATGGAAGGGGGCGAAAGGGGGGTACAGAAAGAAATCAGCATGAGGGCAGAGGGCAGAGAGGATGGCATTGAATGCTGGGACTGCCCCTACCAGCCGTGGGACCTTAGACAACAGAACTGAAGCTCTTGGAGCCACACTGTGCTCTGGTCAGGGGACTGTGGCTCCCCAGGATGGGGCAGGGTCAAGGGGAGGGGTCAAGGGGCGGGGTCAAGGCTGGGCCTTCAGGAGGGCCAAGAGAAGGGGGCTGCAGAGTTTCCTTGGGGAGCCCACTGCTGGAGGGGAAAAGGAAGGAGGGGCCTTGAGCTCAGATGTACTTGTTTTGACTGTTGGGAGAGAAATCTAAGTTAAGACCACAATCATTTTGGACATTGGGTTGTTTTTCAGAATTGAAGCTATTTGGGCCCCAAGATCCGTTTGGGAATTACAGTTTTATTGTTATCCTTATCCACAAGAACATTGCTATTGTTACCATTTATTGTTACTTGTTTTTCCTCTGTTCTTAGACTCTCCCCGAAGGGAAGGGGACACAGAAATAACCCAGAGGCTTCGAACGCCAACGGGGCTGGAGTCTATGCCTGATGCTGAAGCATGTCCTTGTGGGCAGGGCACGAGCTTGCCCTGGGGGTTAGGGAACCCGTCTCTCAGCCTCTCCTGAAATGAATGCTCTGGGGCTCTTTACATCATGCTCTCCGGCCTCAGCCTCCTCATCTGTAAAATGGGGACCAAACCAGTTCCCGGGCCTCATCACATTATTTTGAAAAACAAATGAAGGAGTAGATGTGAAAGTCCTCTGAAAAGGCAGAAGTGTGGCTAAGGTAAGGAACTACTATTCATAGCCTCATTCTTGAACCTGGGTTGTGGTAAGGTTGTGTGTGTGTGTGTGTGTGTTTAAAGGTGCAGCACACCATGGTGCCTGGCAGGAAGGCCCCGCCTTCTTCCATCTCAGACCTTCGGGAGCACCTGCCTGAGGATCCATTTTGGACAATCACTGCTAATTTCCAGACGCTTCATTGCAGAGATGACTGAGGTGAAGACATAGTAAATATGAAACTGTGTACAGTCCTGAAATGAAGGATTACAACCTTGCGGAAGGCAGCCCAGTGGGGGGAGGTGGGGCCTGGTGGGTTTGGAAAAACAGGCCAGTGGTGTCTGGAAAGCACCAGGTGTGGGGGCGGGAGGCACGGGTCCATGGCCAGCTTCCACCTGGCTTGGTTCACTGGGCTGTCACCTGGGCGAGCACCTCTCCTTCTCTGAGCCTGTTTTCCTGCTGGTACAAGCAGGGCTGGGCCAGGTGAGAGCCATCACCTAAGACCCCAGCTCTGTAGCTCCAACAGCTGGTTCTTGGCCAAAGAAAACCCACTTCCAACATTTCCTTAGGAAAGAGCAGAATTGTATGCCTTTGGATCCTGCCTTGGCACAGATAGGCTGTTCCCTATCATTCCCACATTTGGGTGCTTTTTACACCGATGACCCATGATTGCAAAGCATATGGAACTACATGGAATCATAGGCAATTACTAAAAGAAAACAAGCCTCTCGTTAACCTTGCTCATTAAGCTCTTGCAAAGAATATAGCTCTTAAATTCAAGAGAAGGATAAAAAATCAGATTTGGGGGGGTAAAAGGGGTTTCCTTAGTTTTTCCTTAGGTTAGTTTTGCCTTTTTTTTTGCTTGACACAGATTCTAAGTGAGAAGTGACTTTGTATTTTTTTTTTAATTCCTGAATTGTATCCTGATCCAGTAAACAGTACATGTTTCCCGAAAGAATGAAAAAGCCATTTTTCCTGAGCTTTAGGATTTCCTGTTGAACTCAGTGGATATCATGGATTCACTTAGTTCCTAAACGAGTCTCAAGTTACAAGTTGAACTACAATGCAAACTGCATTAATACTTTGAGTTCCTTAACTGGAAATGTTTTGTCATAACCGAGCACTCCTACGAATCAAAAAATACTTCAATTTTAATGAGAAAACTCTGTTTTTAGGGATTTATTCTACATAAATGCATGCATAATTGTGCAAAGATGTATGCGGAGGTTTTCTTGTTACATTGTTCACAAGAGAAAAAATGTGTACTAAGCCCTTGGCCTTTGTAAACTATAATATAGGCTTTCAGGCAGCCATTGAAAAGATTTTAATAGTCCTGCATAATGTCAGGGAGAACGTGCATTGCGTATTTCAACTTTACACCCATCACAAATGTACGCACACAATGGACCTATACTTTGCAGATGCTCATGTGTGTGTGTGGGGGGGAGAGTAAGAAATATATCGTTTTCATTTTGGGGTTGAAAATGGAGGAGACATTTACTTTCCACACTTTAAAAATATTCGAATTGTTTTTTAGTGAAAACATTTGGAACATTAAAAAAAAAAAAAAAGATGTCGGGTGAGTTTTAACCCTAGCATCAAAGGAGAGCCCAAACATACAGAACAAATACTTGTTCTGCTGTAAATTTACCTAAAATTTCAAAAAAAAAAAAAGTGAGTTTGCAACATGCTTAAGAATGTTCGGGTGTTTTAACTCCAAAATTCACTTCAACGAGTCTCCCTTAAATAAACAATCCCAGGGACGCCTGGGTGGCTCAGTTGGTTGGACGACTGCCTTCGGCTCAGGTCATGATCCCGGAGACCCGGGATGGAGTCCCGCATCAGGCTCCCAGCTCCACGGGGAGTCTGCTTCTCCCTCTGACCTTCTCCTCACTCATGCTCTCTCACTGCCTCTCTCTCAAATAAAATAAAAATAAAATCTTTAAAAATAAAATAAACAATCCCAAACCATAAAAAAGAGTCATATAAAAAAGTGCTTGATAGCATTGTTTATCATAACAAAAAAATGCAAAGGAATTGCATATGTCACCTAGTCATGTGAACTAGTCAATGAGAAACACATCTACACAAATAAAAATTATAAGGAGTGCATAATAAATGTACCCATGATACTATTGCAATGTTAAGGTGGTAAAATCTTTTTTCAACAGTATAATTCAAATTTTTACTAAAATTTATATCTGTATAAAAATAAAACATTTTTTATAGTGGTTACCTTTAACGTGTGGAATTATGAGTTATTTCTTTTTGTAATTTTTATTTTATTATTTATTTATTTAAATTTTAAAATTTTTTATAAACATATATTGTATTATTGGCCCCAGGGGTACAGGTCTGTGAATCGCCAGATTTACACACTTCACAGCACTCACCATAAGGTGGTAAAATTTCAAAATGTAGGGACGCCTGGGTGGCTCAGTTGGTTGAGCAGCTGCCTTCGGCTCAGGTCATGATCCCAGTGTCCTGGGATCGAGTCCCGCATCGGGCTCCTTGCTTTGCGGGGAGCCTGCTTCTCCCTCTGCCTCTGCCTGCCACTATGTCTGCCTGTGCTCGCTCTCTCTCGCTCTCTCTGACAAATAAATAAATAAAATCTTTAAAAAAAAAAAAATTTCAAAATGTAGTACGACCCGAACTAGTAAATATAGGAAAGCAAGACTAAAAGTGCATAGGACAGGTGGGACTATGTCAAAATCCTAATAATAGTTGTGTGTTTGTGTGACAGTGTGGTTAAATTTTTTATTGTGACCATTTTCCTGTGCTTTTCCCCCCTTAATGATCAGATTTAGTTCTACAATAATTTTTTAAGCTCTTTTTTAAACCATTGGTAAAATCACTGGCAATTTGAAAACCCTGGCTGCATCAGATGACTTGGTAACCAGAAAGCAGAATCTGAAATTAAGGAGGGCAATTTGAAAGACAGTCACTCTTTCGGGAGATTGGTGATCCCAACAGTGGAACCACCTGAACGAAGAGACAGTAGCCTTGAGCCTCTGAAAGCTGGCTTCTATTGATGGAGTGGAGAGCCACATTCAGCCACCACAATTAAGTCTCATGAATTATGGGGACAATCCTGATGATAATACCATGAAGATATTTTCCTTTAAGAAAGTTTAAGATAAGGAATTAAGAGAAGAGTCATATTTGCTTTGGTATAGGATGGCACGCTATATACTGAACTTGACACAAAAGTAGTCAAGTTCGTGCATTTCTGGGTGTGGGATTTTATGCAAATGGCATCATATGGTGTTGTCTTTTAGCTCAATGTAGTTTTGAAAAAACAACAAAATATTTTGTTTAAGGGTCGGTATATATGTAGTAAGACTATCAAGCAAAGCAAGTGAAGGCTAAGTATGCAGTCTGATGGTGATGACTTCGGGGTTGGGAAAGGGGACCCAGGGGATGGGGTTGGGAGGCTCACAAGTGGCTTAAAAGATATTAGCAAAATGTTATCTCTTTATCTAGGCAGGAAGGCACACGCATTTATGTGTTATTTTACTTTATATGTTACACAGGACACTACATATTTTTGTACCTATCAATATTTCATAATAAAAGTGCAAAGCATTTCTTTGTGTTAAAAGGTGACGATTACGTGAAAAACTGAAAGCTGATGGGAAGAAGAAACTTTGCGAACTTGGTGGCCCTCTAGTGCCCAAATCGCACAATACACGTCTTCTTTTCAGAGATCCACTCACTCTTTGACTTCCTTAAAAACAAAAATCAACAGCAAGACCAGGGAGAGTGGCATGGTCCCAAAGTTACCCAGGTTAGATGGTATGTCTTACATACCGGCTACTCTTCACTCTCTTTGAAGAATGACCCAAGAGCATATGTTTCGATTCTTTGGCAAGAATGTTTCATAAAATGTTTCACAATTCAAAGATTCGTTTCAAAAGAAAACCAGTATTAAATTTTTATACCTCTAGGATCTTTTTTAATTGGTTTCGTCCCCATGTCCTCCTTTTAACATCTTAGAATTACTACATTTAATAGCACTAATTTCCTTGCAAAATTTGAGGAAGAATCACACCAACAGATCCTTCCTCAAGGCTCAGCTCAGAAATCACATGCAGCCTTTGGGTCCCAGGGGGGAAAGTGGTCTCTCTGTGCATGTGAACGTCGAACACACGAAACGAACTTTTTCGGGGACTTATTTCAGCCTGCTTTATATCGTGATTGCTTGTGTACAGCCCTAATCCATCCCTCAGATTCTTAAGGTACACCAGGACGAAGTCTCTTGTCTTTTGTCTCTCTATGTTACCACCCTTCTTAACACGGCACCTGGAACGTTTTATAGGCTCTTTTGTCTTTTCCTTTGGGTGCCCTTTCTAGAGATTTAAGTGAGATAAGTTCATAACTATATTTTAAAACCGAGGTTATATTTGAAACATATTTTCTAGTTTGGCCAAGCAGTCAAAAGAATTACATAGTCAGAATAGATAACGGAGGGGACTGCGAGTCTACTGTAGGATACAGGATTGCATCTAACCTGCCACGGAGAAAGGGAACTTGTTTGTCTCATGGGCAGAGTTGACGTTTAAAAAAAAAAAGGAATCCGTTAACATAGAAAATGCTGTCATGATTCAGTTTGGCCCTGCATGAAATGTGCAAGTTTGTCAGTCATCATGGAAGCTGAAGGGATAACATCCACGACATACAGTGACTCAGTGGCATAATGCAAAGAGCGTGGGGCTTCAACTTCCAGCAGCATCTGGTGATCCGAAGGAAGTAACTTCGGAGCCCTAGCATTTCCACTGGTGAAAGCAAACAAATATACATATTATACACAAACAAGCTATATATATTTATATAGCTTAATGTTATATGTCAAATATATTTTATATTTATATGTGATATATTGTGTATATTATATAACATATTATGTATGTTATATTTTTATATGTAAGATTAGAAACTATAAGTTATATAACTTTGTAGTATATTATTTTATATTATATATGTTTTTACATAATAAATTATATTATGTTATATGTTATATTATATAAGCATATTATATAGAATATACTATATATTATTGTATATATTATTTGTATATGATAAAAATATATGTGATATATTTATATTATATATTATATAAGATTATGAAAGTGTATATGTATACATAAGTGTATATATAAGATTATAAAAGTATATGAATATTTATATCATTATATAATTTTATAATATATTTTTATATAGTTTATGTGAGTCTATTTTATATACATGGAATTATATTTTATATGGGATATAAAGCATATCACATGAATGTATATCCAGGTGCCCAAGGGAGTCAGTGCACAAAATTGTCATCCTGTCTGTGACAAGTGCTTTTGAGCAACTGGTGTCTTTCTTCTTAAGCTATGTCCATTGAGGCAGTCTTTTTTATCTCACTTATGATAAAGCCCATCACCATGTTCCATCCTTAACGGTAACATAAGGGAGTGATTATGCGTGGAACTCACCGACATGTGTTTGTATAGAGTGTTTTAGAGCTCCGAGGCTTGGTGACAGATGTGATGTCTCCGAAGGGGTTGTCCACGTCATCGGCATTTGTGGACTGCACGTAACCACTGTTTGCATGACAAAAAAAGAAAATGTGGGTTTCTTGATAAGAAAAATGGAAGAAAAGATGTTAGGGTCCTAACATCCAAAAGAAATCTTATTTGCTAAAATAGGGGCGCCTGGGTGGCTCAGTGGATTAGGTTGCTGCCTTCTGCTTAGGTCATGATCTCAGGGTCCTGGGATCGAGCCCCACATTGGGCTCTCTGCTCAGCAGGGAGCCTGCTTCCCCCTCTCTCTCTGCCTGCCTCTCTGCCTTCTTGTGATCTCTCTCTGTCAAATAAATAAATAAAATCTTAAAAAAATAAAATAAAATAGATCAAAAACTGAAATACCAGAATAAATTAATAATAATAATAATAACCATGACGATGGAATAATTTGCCTTAAAAAAAAAATAAAGGCAGGAGATTTTCCCATTTTCAGAACAACAGTTTTCAGGCCCTCGTGATCTTAAGTTTGGGCCAGAGTGGGAGTAACAGATGGGGTGGGATTTTGTGCCAAGAATCAGGCAGTCTCTGCAGCCCTGGGTTGGCTCCTTCCCTGGAGACAGGGATCAAACCTGGGGCAGGGCCGAGACTGGCATCCGCCAGAGCCACTAGGGCTGCTGCCGGGGACAGGAACCTAGTTGGAAAGAGTGGCCGCTTCCATCACGGAGCAGTAATGAGGGAGGGAGAGGGCAGAGATGAAAGACCCATCTTCCCAGATTCACTTGGTTCCATGGTCCTCTGACTGAATATTTATGTTCCTCCCATATTCTTGTGTCGATATTCTAATGCCCGAAGGGGATGGTAGGAGGAGGTGGCGGGAGTAGGAGGTGGGAGGAGCTTGGCATGAAGGTGGAGCTCTCCTGAGCAGGATTCATGTTCTTCTGAGAGAGGGTCACAGAGCTCTCTTTCCCTTTCCACCCTGGCAGGACCCGTGGAGAAGCTTGGGACTCGGGAGAGAGTCCTCTCTCTACCATGCTTGCACTCAGATCTTGGGCTCCCAGGCCCCAGAACTGTTAGAAAGAAATGTCTGTTGTCTATAAGGTGACATTTTGGGTTAACAGCCCCAATGAACTCAAAGACAGGGTCATTCCTCAACCCGTAGCAGACAGACCTCCACAGGCTGGATGACGCATGTCTTTGTGGACTATGGAAAGCCAAGTTCAAATCTAGACAAGTAAGAAGAGACACTTCCTGCACTTCAGTGTTTGTGAGCACGTCTGTATCTTCTGCTTCGAGTATCAAAGCCTTTCTGCTTGACAACACCCAATATTAGTAGCACCCAGCGGAGTTTACTTCGTAAAATAACCAATTTGGGGAAACAGAAAGATACCACTCCCCCTTTCTTTCTTTTATCAAAATCGTTAACAGATCTGTGATGGAAGTCCTGACATTAAGCAGGCTCTGTGCTGGCAAAACATTAGAAATCTGTTCGAAAGTGTTAGTTGTCTTAAACAGTGAATTACAAACATGAGTGAGCTGAAGGCAGCTACAATTTAGATGTAAATCTAGTCATTTTTAAGACATTAAGAAACACTCTCACTTACGTATAAAGAGGAATGTATTTGCTTCTGGAACTTGGACTCACGCTTAGAAAAAAGAGAGAATATGGACAATGGACATTAACTTCATAAGCATCAAATTATTACAGTGTTTCTCTTATTCAAAGAAAAGCAAAGTCTTCAGAGATACCTCATGGGAATTAACCTCTAAGAGTTTGTAATTGTAAACAGAGGTGATTTAAAGATGGAGTTTTAAGTGAAAATTAAAAAGCAGAACAAATGGACTCCAAGCCTTGAGGACTCGTGGCTTGCTCTCTGCAGCCCTATTTTAAAGCCTCTCCTCTTGGCTTTCTCCTTTGCTTCCTTCGAAGGCTTCCTTCGAAATGAAACGGGCAATATTTGGCAAAGCTGGGCCCCCAATTTTCTTCAACACACGGAATTTTCATGTTGAGTGGCTCCTCCTGACCAGCAAGTCTAATTCTCCATGGTAGAGATGAAGCAGCCAGGGCACGAAGTTTAGTCATTCACACGAGTTCACAATTATTTATGGAATCTCAAGGAGCTCTGGGTTTATTTTCTATTTTCCCTGCTCCAGCCCCAGAATCAGCCATTTCTCCAGGGGTCTCATAATTTCTTTTACTGTATAATGGTGATTAAAAGCCAACATCTTAACATAATAAAAAAAATAATTAATTAAAACATTTTTAAAATAAAAGTCAGCATCTGGGGGCACCTGGGTGGCTCAGTTGGTTAAGGGTCTGCCTTGGGCTCGGGTCATGATTTCGGGGTCCTGGGATCAAGCCACAAATCCAAGTTCCTGCTCAGTGGGGAGCCTGCTTCTCCCTCTGCCCATCTCTTCTCTCTCTCTCTTTCATAAATAAATAAAGTCTTTAAAAAAATAAAAAATAAAAGACAACATCTGGGGGCTAGATATGCTCATGGCTGCTGGGGTAGAGGTCTCTGCTCCTGGGTCCTCTGAGTGGACAGAGCTAGAGACGGGTGTCAGTGTAGGAACTGTGTAGACCCATATAGTGATGTGTATTTCTGTATCTACTGTTTGTAAATAAATTACAGCAAACCTGAGTTCATAGGATCCTTCCCGATCAAATCCAACAGCACAGTGTTCATTCATGGCCTTTCTTCCTTACTTACTTGTATTCTTCCTGACAGCATGAAACCTGCTTTCTGTCACTGCCCAAATGTGTCATTTGTTCAAACCCACACATGTAAGAAGTTTCCTGGGGGAGACACACGCTCCATCTAGAGCACAGTGTTTATACCCCGTTCTTTTCGTCTTAAGCCTGACATTATTTGGTCCAAATACTGTTTCCAGACTTATTAAAACCCAAACTTATTTAGGACCACCCACTCAAGGGTACTTACATCATTTACTTGTAACATAGACTCTTTCGTCAACGTCTGCCTTCTGTTCTGGACCCCGCCTACATCCGGCAGGTTTGGCTGTCCGTGTGGACTTGTGCATATATGTATGTATTTATTTCACTTCCCATCCATGGAAGTTTGTTCTTTTTTTTAAATTTTATTTATTTATTTGACAGAGAGAGAGAGAGAACACATGAGCCGGGGGGAGGGGCAGAGGCAAAGGGAGAAGCAGGCTCCCCACTGAGCAGAGAGCCCGACGCGGGGCTCCATCCCAGGCCAAAAGCAGACGCTTAACCACCTGAGGCTCCCAGGCGCACAGTAAAGTATGTCCTTTTTAATAAACAGTTCTATGGGCTTCACAAATACAGAGTCAAGTCAGCCATATAGAGCAGTTCGCTACCCTGAACGTTTCCTTTATAGGCTCTCTGTAATCGCCCTTTCCAGCTCCCGGCTGCCATTGTTCTAGTCCCACCTCAGTAGTTTTGCCTTTTCTAGATGTCCTATAAATGGACTCATACAACATGTGGCCTTTTGGGTCTGGCTGCCTTCCCTGAGCAAAACACATTCCACACACGTTGTCATGGGCTGCCTTGGTTGTGTCATTGCTGAGCGGTGCGCCATTGCACGGGTGTATCTACTGTGTTTATCCAGTGCGTGCCTGCCCACCCGCCTGCTGAAAGAGATCTGGGTGGCTTCTAGGTCTGGGCGTTATGAGTTGAGCCACATAGACATTCGAATACAGGTTTTACTGTGGGTTCCTGGGAGCAACATTTGCACAGAGGAAGGCTCCAGGGTGAGCGGCACCCTCAGAAGTCTGGCCATGTGGCAATACTGGCTAACACATACAGCTTTTCATTCATCAGATGATTTCCTATTTAAAAAATGCAGTGAGGGCACCGGGTGGCTCAGTCGGTTAAACGTCTGATTCTTGGTTGCAGCTCAGATCCTGATCTCAGGGTCATGAGATTGAACCCCCCATCACATTCTGTGCTGGACATGCAGCCTGCTTGAGATTCTCTCTCTCCTTCTCCTTCTGCCCCTCCCCCCCCCTAAAAAAATAAAATTTAAAATTTAAAAAAAATTTAAAAGAGAACAGATTCATGTAAACGGGAATACAAATTTTATCCTTTGGGTGAATTATTTGCTATTTTACCACATGTGATATAAATAAATGCTAATAAAGTGTTTTCATTAGTACTCACATAATGTAAGAGTTGGCACCCATGATTTACATCTTTGTTCTTTTAAAAAGATATTTGAATGTGACCACAAACATTTTCAGCTTGCTGTGCTTATGAGTCTTATATTTTGTGAATGTCTTAATCTTTTAAAAATTATTAACACTCAGCTTATACATTGGAGTCTATTTTTTATATTGGGAAGTTTTACACATTTGGCAAAACATTTTAAATAATCTTTATCAAAAATTTTACGCTATTTTTGGAATACGGCTTGAGAAAAACTAACTTTGTTGACAAGACAACATTCTTCTCAGTATTTTCACCATTTGCAATACTAGACTCGGCAGTTAAACGTGGTTATGATTTTGCCTATTTTCACTTCATTATTCCTTTTTCATTTACTGATATAAAAATTCATTTCTAAAGGACAATATATGTGGTTTTATTGATGTCATACAAAGATTTGAAAAATGTTGTCTTTGACATTATTCTTTCCATAACTGAAACTTATCAAGAGCTCTCATCAATTCTGCTGACTACAGGTAAAAATCTCCTGGACTTAACAATTAATTGTGGATTAGGAAAATATAAAATTAAATGTACAAGATTAATGTTCCCATTGAGGTGACGATTGAATCTCTAGGAAAGAAAGGAGAGAATAATCTTACTGTGGACACATGTTTTTCTTATGCATTATCTGTCTGTCTCACACAATTCTTTATAAACATCTGCAGTATTTTTTGTAAAATACACAGATCTGCTTAGACTTCCATATGATTCATTATATTTTCTATTCTATTTAATTTTACAAAATGGTGGCTGTGACTCACCACCAATGGGTTGCCACCAACAGGCTACACTTCACTCATTAACTGCTTCGTGGAGTATACTCATTAACCTGTACTAGCGTGACTGTTCAGTCATGTGGAGAAACGGATCCCTCATTCACACTCTAAACCTGAATTGATTTCCTGTGGTTTAAAGAGATAAATGTGAAAAACAAAGTGTTTTTTAGAAAAAAAAAGTAAAGAAGAATAATATATTACTTCGGGGTAGGGAAAGATCTATTAAAAAGCCCATAAAAATAATAAGACGTGGAAGAAAATATTGATGATTTCAGTTATATTAAAATTCATAACTTCAGTTCAGCAAAGAACAGTGTAAAACAGAAAAGTCAAAGACTAAAGGAGATATTTTGATGCATATTACCAATAAAGAATTTTTTTGCAGAATAGTAAACATAAACATTTATACAATTAATACGTAAAAAACAAAGAATCCAGCTGCAAAGGGGGCAAAATATGTGAACAGGTAAGTTACAAATGTGAACACCCAAGTAAGTCTACAAAAAACCTACAAAAAAATGAGTATTGGCTATCAGGTAAATAGAAGTGAAAACGATAATGAAATACAATTTCATGCTCATAACATTAGAATTTTTTTAAATTTGAAATTCCAAATGCTGGCCATGATGTGCAATCGTGGGAACTCAAGCATTGTCAATGGTTTAGCTCATGGATACAACTCATATGGAGAAGAATGTTCCAGTATCTAGAATATAAAGAAGTGCATCCTCCTGAGGCAGCAATTGTAGGCATAAGTATGTACATAAAATCTAGATATTTTTGGGCTTGGCACATGAAGAAATGGGAACACTGTTTCCAACTGCAATAAAATCATAAAAGAATTATATTACAAGAAAGGTAAACTGTGGTATATCCATACAACACAAGCCTGTCCAGCAAGGAAAGTCAGCACTTAGAGATCTATGTGCCAACTTGTATGCATCTCACAAACACAACGTTGAACAAAAACATTCAATACATATATATACACACACACACAGACACACATATATATATATGCCACTATATTGTGTTTATAACCATGGAACACAATGCCATATCTTGGTTAAAAAGAATATATATTTTTAAAGTCTTACAGGAATGTATGAAATATGAAAAATCAAATTCAGAATATTAGTGATCCCTAAGGAAGCATAGAGAGGCTCACCATCGTGTTGGTCATGTTCTATTTCTAAAACTGGGAAGAGAATACACAGATTGCATCATATTCTTATTTGCATGTTTTGTACATATTAAATATTCAAAAATAAATTTAAAACATACAAACAGAAGGTAACCTGGATTGTGGATTGTAGTGAGAACAAAAAATAAGGAGAAATAGTTACATTTTCAAAGACAGAAACATGAGATTTTTTTAAGACTAAATGCACAAAATGACTTTTATGGAAGGATTAATAATAAAGCCACAGTTTCTAGCATAAAATAAAACACAAAATAACTATCTGATGCAAAAGTTGGTAAAAAGTTATAGTCCCTTGAAGTCCATGGATTTCAGACTATAATTCTTCATATCAACTTATTCATAAGGCATTCCTTATTTTTAAATGATTTAGAATTTTTGTGTGTGTGTGTTTTTTTTTAGAGAGAGAGAGAGACTGTGTGTGGTGGGGGGGTAGAAGCAGAGGGAGAGAGAGAGAATCTCAAGCAGCCTCTACGCTCCGCAGGAGCCTGACATAGGGATCAATATCAGAACACTGAGATCAAGACCTGAGCCAAAATCAAGAGTCTGGTGCGTAACCCACTGAGCCACCCAGACGCCCCATTCATAGTCTAAATTGTAAGGAAGGTTAAGAGAAAACAAGAGAAAGCAGGCAACACTGAGCAAGTGAATGGGATTGGGTTCTCTTTCCCATCACAGGGATGGAAGTCTGAGGCCTCTGGAATGTTCTCCATGCCAGAGGATTGGCCCATTCCAGGACTTCGGGTTCTAGCATAATTTAATGCAAAAGAATAGGTTTCAAAATGACCGATTTTCCAAGATGGAAAAATATTTTAAGTAGCTGAGAGATCCTCACCCCCTCTTACAAGCCATGGATGGGAGCACCAGACATATCAATGAGAGAACTGTGACAGGGAAACATTTACTGATGAGCATACAAGAGGATAAAACTTACAAAGTAACTGGCTTGACCGGTGTCGAGAAGGATCTTGTTTGAAATCTGTCCCAAAGTCCACCAACCATCTAAAATCAGCAGCAAAATGAATGACATATTTAATGCGTAAGTCACTGTCGTGTCTGGTCTATGAGCCCCAGCGCTGCTAACTGTCCCTACGGCACCACGGGCAAGCTCCAGGCTCCCAAAGGAAAACACTCCCAAGCCTGCTTAGCAGCTCAGGGCTTTGCCCCAGAGCCCCTCCTGGTCTCTTCTCTGCTCTCAGACCCTTAGTTTCCATTTGTTTTTGTAGGGCTGGACTCTGCCTCATCACCCACCTCGTTTGGATTCATGGTCTGATTTTGTTTTTCATCCCAGAGACTGTACTCACTTGGCTCCTTTTCGGTCCAGCCTCGGTAGCCCCAGGCTGGTCTCCCCTTTCCAGCTCTGCCCATACCCTGAGCTTTGAACCTCACCTTGCTGGGAAGGACTTTGGGTTCTGGTGTAACTAAATGCCAGAGAATATGTTCAAAAATGACCAATTGGCAAAGGATGTAAAACTATTTTTAAGTAGTTGAGAGATCCTTAAAAACAGCTGAAAGAATCCAGACACGTTTTCTGTCCCCTGACTGAGTTTAATTTTGATGCACATATCCTGTGGCAAGTCTTTATATCGGAGCTGCATTTTCCCCTCTGTTGCTGCCATTTTGCTCCGTAAAAGCTGACAAAGTTTTTCAAGATGTTGTGGGCTTCTTACCCTGTGGTTCTGAACCTCTTAGGAGTCCATGTTTAGCACCATATTTATATATAATTATTTTCTTTACTGTTATGTGTTTTATGTAGGAAAGAGTTTTGTTATGAGAGGTAGTCCTGGGCTTGTCAGACTTCTAAGGGACGAGGAACAGAGCAAAAGGACGAGAGATTCAATGCAAGTAGGAGGTGCTTTGCAAGCACAGAGCCAGGGTTGGGAGGGCAAACATGAGGTCGACATAAGACCCAGAGGATTCACGGGACTTAACCTGGGGGGGGACCAGGCTGAGGAGGTCAAGTGCAAGTAACAGAACTGGGGACGTGTCCTGTCAAAGCACAGGGATTTCACTTTCTAGAAAGTGATGGGTTTTAATCGGTGTAGGGATATGAAGCGATTCACACTTTAGGGAAAGTGCCCTGGCTGTGGTGTGGATACAGAAATTCATGTGCTGAATGCTTGATGTTCGGAAATGAAAACAGAGGGGAGGCCTGAGGGGCAGGCTCAGTTGGTTAATCATCCGACTCTTGATTTCAGCTCAGGTCATGATCTCAGGGTCACGAGATTGAGCCCCACGTAGAGCACTGTCCTGAGCATAGAGCCTGCTTCCCTCTCTCTCCCTCTGCCCCTCCCTGTCCTCTCTCTCAAAATAAAATAAAATAAAAAATAAAATATAAAATAAAATTTTAAAAAATGAAAACAGACATCTCTGGAGACAACTATGCTTTTTTCACTAGAAATAAAACCTCTATGATTCATGGGCTTTCCCATTCTGTCTCAGAGTGTAGAGGTTAGATTCAATTTCAAGAACTGTTCTCAACACAGTTTCTCTGATGGAATCATCACTATTTCTCCATCCCTCCGTCCTCCTTGGGCAGTTTTAAAATAAACACAGTCATCGCAAATGACTTTTGAGACAGAGGCAGTCTTTAAATAAATTTTTAAAAAGTCCAATATAGGTAACATCGAAGTATTTGAGGCCATTGATGACTTTTTACGATTAAGGCACTTTCAATTCCATAAATGTATATATTTACATGTTCTTTCGATATTTCTTACAATAAAACGAGTAGTCAAGTTTGGGGCTTCAGTTTAGAAATAAATGCATCGTTGTTTCAAAAATGCAACTATATATATATGGGAAAAGGCATTAGGCACATGGAATTGAGGTCCCTAATCGCCGACCTGGGTTATTGCTGGGGTCCCTTCATATCTTTTCAGTGTAAAACACTGTGAAATCAGGTCAGCAGCTTTTTCCACTGTTGTTTCTTCTGGATCGGGTTTTGGTGGTAGCATCTTGTCCCAAGGAACAACTTCATAGGCTCTGTGAAATCATGAAATAAGGATATTTTACGGAAAGTGCGTATCCAAATGGCATGAGTGTCGTGTACCATGTGGCGGGTGGAATTCCAAGGTGTCCCTGCGACTCCTGCCCCCTGGTGTATATACCGCGTATAACCACCTTCCCTCCAGTAAGGGCCGAGCAAAGGAGTATGACAAGGTGTCACGGCGGTGATACTCTGTATGCCCACTTTATATGGCCAAGGGGTGGTGCCGATATAATTAAGGTCCCTAATCAGTTGAATTTGAGTTCATCAAAAGGTGGATTCTCCTAGGGAGGTCTGACCCAAAGAGGTGAGCCCTAAAAAGAGACAAAGGCACAGTAGACACTCTGCAGCTGTCCTTCAAGAAACACCTCATGAGGGGCACCTGGGTGGCCCAGTCAATTAAGCATCTGACTCTTGATTTCGGCTCAGGTCGTGATCCGGGGACCTGGTGATGACGTTTAGAATATAAGAGAGGTTCGGTGGGGTGAGGTCTGGAGCTGATGACCAAGAAAGAATTCTTGAGATGTCTTTGGTGCAAAATGGTGGTTTATTAAAGCACGAGGGCAGGACCCATGGGCAGAAAGAGGTGCTGCCCCGGGTTTGTGAGGAGCTGTCCATTGTACGCTTGCAAGTTGGGACGGGTTTAGGGATAGTGTAACACTCTAAGGAATTTTGGAAGCAAGGTTTCCAGGACCTTGAGGGGCTAGCTATTGTTGGGAAAAGGTCATTTATTACTGTCTAATAAAACCTTAGTTATGAGACTCTTCAGATGTATATTGGTGGGCCCTATGCTTGGGGATGGTTGCCCACATGTATCTTGGAGGGTTTAGAGATAAAGGAAGTTTCCCAAGGAATTTTTATATGTTAAAGTAGACTTACAGGATCCTGGCTGGGGCGGGGATGGAGGGCGGTCAGGCTAGGATTGCCTTTTGCCCTTAGCAAAGTGTTAAAGTGCAAGCAGTTGGGTCCCTAGAGGAAGGTCACTCTGCCTGCTTCAAGGACTTGAAGTCAGTGGGCTCTGGATAGTAAGGAAATTTAATAACTTTTCTTCTGCCTCTGTTTCCCACATCAGTGGGGTTAAGCCCCAGGTAGGGCTCCGAGCTCAGCGGGGAGTTTGCTTCTCCTTCTGACCCTCCCCCTGTTCATGTTCTCTTTCTCACAAACAAATAAGTAAAATCTTAAAAAAGAAAGAAAGAGAGGGAGGGAGGGAGGGAGGGAGGAAGGAAGGAAGAAAGGAAAGAAAGAAAAGGAAAGAAAAAGAAACACCTCCTGAGCCCAGCATCTGGAATGAACCGAATTCTGCCAAGAATCCGATCACTCGCAGAGGACAAGGACCCAGCCCCAGGTGATTCTAGCCTGAGACTCTGATTCTAGCCTGAGAAATTCTGAGTATTGAACCCAGGTGGGGCACCTGGACTTCTGACTGCAGTCATGTGGCTTAAAGTTGGTAAAGTGTGGTCATCAGTAGCATGGCGATGGAAAACCAATGCACTGAATTATATGCATCTTACAGTAGTTTGCACACACACAAAAAATGCATTTGACCCTTGCAGCAAGGCAGAAAGACCATTCATTCACTTACAAATAAACAAACTCTGGCTTAGAGAATGAAATTTGTTTGCTTAAGGTCACCCAGCTACGGATGGTCCAAGTCAGTACACAGAAGTGGATTCTCCGCCCCTGAAGAGTGAGTCCCATTCCCACTGCTCCATAGCAGGGACCCTGATTATCAAAATCTGGAGTGTGGTACCCGGAGTCCAGCCATCTGGGATTTCAAGTTTTAAAAGTTCTTTTATTTTGGACACACATGACAGGTGCGGCTAAATGGACTCCAGTTTGATCCTGAAGGGAAACCGAAGAGCCCTCATTCCAGCGGGGGCATCCCGACAGGATAGATGGATAGACAGCCGGCCCCAGTGCCCAGCATCCTGCCCGTACCCTCTCCCAGCCTTGCTGCAAACGCTGAATGCTCTGCTCCCCCTGTCAGCCAGACTTCTTCTTCCAAACAACCCTGCTCCTCTCAGCTGGCAAACACATAATTACCAGTGATCCCAGTCCCTCGACAAATACCTATTCAGCGATCCCTATATTTCAAGCACTGTGCTTGGGATAAAAGCCTGGATAAGAAACCATATAAAAATCATATTTACTGCATAGGAATGATGTGAGGGTTTATTAAATTAATATTTGTGAACTTAAATAGCACAGTGATGGTCCCACAATGTGTTTACTGTTGGGTATATGTTTTCAACTCACTCACTCAAATTACTGTGTCCTAAAGAAAAGCTAACTCTTACAAAATATTTTTAATTGTAGCAAAACCTTAAATGGTGCGTTTTTCTTTCTCTCTCTTTTTAAAGATTTTATTTATTTGTTTGTCACACAGAGAGAGAGAGAGAACAAGCAGGGGGAGCAGCAAGCAGAGGGAGAAGCAGACTCCCCCACTGAGCAAGGAGCCAGATCCCAGACTCAATCCCAGGACCTGAGCCTACTGAGCCACTCAGGGGCCCCTAAAATGGTGCAATTTTCAGACGTAATATCTGAATGGTATTGTCATAAGAAATTCACCTGAGTTGAATTAAATCCTGAAAGATGCATCTCTAAGCTTCTGATGCATTTCACGAATATTTTATGGACTTTTCCATACAGATTACACAAGTTTCCCCCCCCCCACCAAGGAAACTTTTATATGATATTTTAAATGAGACTATCAAATAGGATGATTTCATACTTTGTTGTATCCCTATATTCTGAGCAAAGCATCACAACTTTAGCCAATTCAGTAACTGTTCTAAAATGACCCTGGAATTTTTTCTGAGAGACACCAAGATAAGAATATGATAGGGACTGAAATCAAAAGCTGGAGAGGAAATGAGAGGCCATTTTGTTAAAATCCTTCATTTTTAAGATGAGAAGGGTGAGAATGGGGGGAGGGGGCCTCACTACCAGCCCCCAAATGGCCTGTGGGTGCTTTCCATAGAGCTCTTTTCTCAACTTGCTCTAAGATTCTGAAACCCAGCTCCATACCGTGTATTTCTTCCTTTCCTTTTCTTAATGTAAATGAAGTTTATTTCTCTTTTTAAATAGTGCTCAAAACACTGCAGCTTGGTAAATAGTGTAAATTAGTACAGTCTTTTGTTTTTCATGAATGCTAAAAAGATGCAGCCTGTTCTAAGGGGATAAATATTTTCACCACATCACTTGGAGTTAATGAAGGCTCACACATAAGCAACACTTTTCCTAAGGAAAACAAGAAGCTGTTGCCTATGCTGATTTCTCCTGCTAAGGAGACTTGCAGAGAGAGAGAGAGAAAGCATGACGTCTGATTGTAATCACACATGTCACATATATTCTTTATATTTTTATAAACCTTCTGGGAAAATACCTATTCATAAGTGAATTTCATGAAATCTCTTTGTGATGGGTGTGCCATCAGTGTGAAAGGAAACCATGAAGCTCAAATGTGAGGCACATCTGCTGGGTTCGGCCCCCGGGAGGGAAGGAGTTTGGGGGGAATCAAGTGCTTTGTGGTGCCCACACACAGTGTCAGTCCCTTGTGCTCACGGCAGCCACCCCCCTGCCCCTGCTTCTCCACTCTGTGTTGCTCTGCTGACTTCACAGTTCACTGGACAGCTGCAATCATCTCTTCTTGGGGCTCACTGTCCTTGACCCTTTGCACAGTTTCACTCCCTCCTCCCCAAACACCCTTAACTTTGGTGCCAGTTCACATGTGTCACTAAGCCATGACGCCTACCCTTATTTCTCTGGCTCAGACCGCTCTTCCAAACCCAGACCCATACACCCCATCACCTGCTTGACATAGCCACTTGGATGTCTGATGAACATCTTTCTATTTGTATTTAGCAGGTCTAAAATGGACTTCTGACGTTTCCCTCCAAACCCACTCCCCTGCTGTCACTGTCAAAGGAACGGCAGCCTCAGACCATCCGGCGTCTAGCTCAAACCCTTGGATTGTTCTTGACTCCTATTTCTTGATACTCATTACCTCCAACCTGGAAATTGTGTTGGCTCTACTTTCAAAATATATCCAGAAGCCAACTGTGGCGGATAGCTTCCTACCAACCTCCAGCAAACTGTCCTTACCTGACCTCTACAGATTCCGGTGGAACCTTCCCAGCTGGCCTCCCCCTTCTGCCTCATCTGGTTGGCTGGGAGCACAGAGGCCACCATGTTTCTTTCTGCAAGTCTGATCTTACCACTTCTCTGCTAAATGTTCACTTCTCTCGGCGAAAACGCCCTGGTGTTTACAGTTGCCTAAAGTGCCCCTGGACATCTGGTTCCGGGCAGTCTCTGCTTTTTCCCATCTTCTCTTCCTAATTCCCCTCTTGTACTCTGTTCTAGACACCCCAGCTCTTTGTTCATCCCCAACCCTATGCACACTGCTAACACGGGTCTTCCACCTGACTCTGGATTCCCTCTGCCTGGAAAATGGTCACTCCAGAGATCCGCAAGTCACTCCCATTTGTTTTCTGAGCTTCTCTCAAATCCCATCACGAGGGGCCAAGGAGCCCCCTCGCCCCCGACCTCCTTCACTACTGATTCCTCCAACCCTGACAGAGGGCACTCCCGATGCTCTCTCAACCCGTTCCACCTTTTCTCTTTTATGTTTCCATAGACTCATCACCTTCTAAGATACGAGCTATTCACATGCTACATTTGTGCTTACGGTCCCTCTCCCTTTCGAACGACGGCTCTTTGAGAACAGAGATCTTTGTCTGCCTTATTCTCAGATGAACCTGATAGCCCAGGGCACAGACATGCAGCAAGGGCTGAATATGGTTTTTAACTGAGTAAATGAACTCCTTCAGGCTTTCTCTGCATTGGTTTTCTGTGATGCTATATTCCTATCTCCTCCTCTCTCTGACCATTTCCTTTGTGCTTTGGTTTTATTCTTCTAACAGATAGATTTTCTTTAAGACCCTCCCTTGATCTCTTTATTTTAGCCATCAGTGTGAGTGAGTAAATATCTGCATTTGATGTTCTCTGAACGACTCACTGAAGCCAGGACACTGTGGACACAGAGAGGACGTGTCATGAAAGATGTCATAGAAATACTTCATTTTTTAGTTTTTATTATTTTTTAAAAGTTTTATTTATTTATATGGAGGGGAAGGGGCAGAGGGAGAAAAGGGAGAAGGAGAGGGGGAATCCCAAGCAGGCTCCGCACTGAGTGCAGAGCTCAGTCTCAGGACTTGGGCTCAATCTCAGGACTCTGAGATCATGACCTGAGCCGAAATCAAGAGTTGGCTGCTTAGCTGACCGAGCCACCCAGGCACCCCTAGAAGTACATTTTTAAATCAAAGTTCTACTGGGAAAAGTGCTTACTTTTGAGTCGAGGACTTGTAAAATGAGTCCTTTGAACTGTATTTCCTGCTTGGTTGTAAAAGCGGTTCCCCATCCTCCTAGAAGGTGCAAATAATGCGTTAAAGGACGTCAGATAGACACTGGAGGTGCTCACACTTTCTTTGCACACGGTTTCTTGTTCCTCTGTCCCTACTTTCCTCCTGTCCTAGCACGCTGTGGGTGGGCCAGCTTTAATGCTCCCCTACTTCCCCCAGTTGCTTTGGAAATATACATTCCCTGGATAATCTCCCAGGAATTAAGTTTAAATTGACAAATTGTGTATTCAAGTTAATGGAAAATCAATTCTTTAGGAGGAAGGTCTTGAATTTTAAATGTTGGCAAATGATGTTTTCAGCACCATGCAATTCAAATATCTTAAAATGTCTTGTTTGTCTTGTCTTCTGATATAGGACATTAGCTCTACAATGTTTCCCGCTTCCTACATTTCATCTTATTCATTATTATTATAACTGTTGCCATTACTATCCTTAAAGAGTATCTGTTTAAATTTTCCACAGTATTTTATCAATGGTTCTTTGCCTGCTTTTCCTTCATGTAGTCTATTCATTTTTGTTTTTAACCCTGTATTCCTGGTCCCCTTCTCTTCGGCTGAAGTTCTAGTTTCAATAATTCTTTCGAAGACATGAACTTCTGCTAGCTCAGTTGTTAACCAACTCATCCTCACCCTTCAGTACTGTTCTGGATGAATTTAGAATTCTAGTTTAATGCTTATGTTTATGTTGTAAGCTAAATGTATCTCATTGACCTCTGGCCTGTTGTCATTGCTTTGGAAGGACACGGATCAGGATGGTTGGCAGGATCTCCATGTTCCCCTACTCTCATCCTCTGCTAATATTTAGGATATTTGTCTTGGTTTTCCTTCAAAGAAAATTTGTTTAGGAGAAGATCTATTTTTTTCATCTGGCTTGAGCCATGCTATGCTTCTCCAAACTGAGAATGCATAACTTTCACCAATTTGGACAATTGTCCATTTTTCTCTTTATTGTCAGTGGATTGAATTTATTCTCTTATGAAGTTCCCATAGACAAATACTAGACTTTCTTGCTCTGCCCGCCAAGTGTCCTAACGTTTGCATCTCTTCATCCGTAACATCCATTCTCACCCTATGCACTTTCCAGCTTGCCACACTTCCTTCTTCGTGTTTCTAGTCTCTATTTAAACCTGGTTGTTACATATTTTTCTAATTTCACCAAGGCTACCTCTCGTGAAATCATTGTCATGGTTCTGTCAGCAGGATGAGTGATATACATATTTTTTATTTAGAAGCGGTTTTAATTTTTTTATTGGTACAATGATTTTGACATTTTAGTAATTTTGCTGTGGAAAATGAAATCCCACCTTATGAGGAAGAGAAAACTCCTCCAGACCACTCCCTGCCGTCTTTACGTATCAGAGCAGGTCAGCCAGGGAAAGTCCTGACCCTTCCATGTAGCTCGTGGTCCAGTCATGATATTGCCAAGAGAGGATTTAGTTGTGTGTCTGCCAAGCTCTGCCTTGGTGATTTTGGGATTTTTCTGGTTTTTACAAGATACTTTTGCCTCCAAATGCAGTGGTGACCTGCTCCTGCTGTGAGTTTGGCAGGAGACAGAATGGCAGGAAGGGGGAGGCAGGCGGGTGTGGGGTACTGCATTAGCATCTCCAAATTTCAACATCTTGTTCCAAGTGTCTGCATTGAAACCTTGGTAAATTCCCTCGTCGATCGTCACCAAAAGTACAACTGGCAAGCTGTACCATCAGATAGTTCCCACCTCCATGCTAGAAAACCCAAAGGCACCATCTCCTTCCACCCAGATGACCCCCTGCCCTGGGTTTCTGTCTTCAGCCACTACAGAGCGTGTACTGGCAAATCCCAACCCAACTGCCATAGTTCCAAAAGCACCAGCCTCAAGCCTGTGATGAGGAAGTTGGTTCTGAACCACAGCGTGTCCATCCCACAGCCATAGGATCTGCTCCTTCTCTTACCTTCTCTTGTTCTTGAACATGGTCTAAAGCTGTGTAATAATTTCTAGGCAGGGATTTGGGGGAAGCTGATTCCTGTGCTATTTTGGCCCACTGGAGATGATCCCCAGGCTGGAGGAGGCGCCCTTCCATACTCGCACACCAAAGAAGAGAGGCAAGTTCCTTCCATCTTGAACTGCCATGGTCTCTCTGATGCAGCTACCGTGCTCTGCACCCTTCCGCTCTGAGTTTTCTACCACTTGCTCTCTGGAGGACACTGCCATGGTGTACCATCAGATTCTCCTAAAGGCTGCTCAGGGACCTCTTTTAGGTCTCCTGGCAAAGTCACAGCAGGCCTTACCTTACTCCCCAATTCTGCACACATATCAGTCATATGATCTCACTCATAGGAGGAATTGAAGAAACAAACAAGCGGGGGTGGGGCGGAGGAGGGGGCGGAGAAAAGAGAGAGACGAATCAAGAAAGAGAACACACCGATGGTCACCAGTGGGATGAATTGCACTGAATGATGCTTGAGAGGTAAAGACATATTCTCACTCCTGGGATAAACCTCACTTGCTCATAACATATTGTCCTCCTTATAAATGACTGGTTTTGGTTTACTAACACTTTGCAATAATTTTTGTGTCTCTGTACATGGAGAACGTAATTTCTGTAAGTTCCCCCCTTTTTTTTTTAAGTTCTGTGTCTGGTTCAGGAATATTAGGTTAAGTTGGACTTCTAAAACTAGTCAAAAAGTGTTCCTTCTTCTATTTTCTGAAATAACTTATATTAAATTGATGCGATTTCTTCCAAGAATGTTTGACAAAATTCAGCAGTGAAATCAACTGATCCCACAATTTTTAGTGTGGGAAGACTTTTGATCAGAACAATTAAATTTCTTTGATGAATAGAGGGCATTCATGTATCCGATTTCATTAGTATCAATTTTAGTATATCGTATTTTTAAAGGAATTTGTTCATGTAATTTAAGATGCTAAATGAACTGGCATACTATAGTTTATAGTATTTTCTTTTTTGCTTTTAGGATCAGCAGGAATAAACTAATTTTCTCTGTTGGTAATATGTGTTATCTCTCTCTTTCTTGATTATACTAATAAAATATCTATCACTTTCATTGATCTTTTTAAAGAAACAACTTTTGGCTCTAAGTTTTCTCTCCTGTATCTTTTCTTTTCTTCATTGATTTTTTACTCTTATCTTTTTAGTCCTTTTTCCTTAACTCTTCTTGTAGTTTCTCAATCATTAATCTTTAATTTTCAGAACTTCCTGGTTTCCTAAAATAAGCATAAAAGGCAATTTTTTTCTTTTTAGCAGAATTTTAGCTGCATTATACAAGATTTTATAGGTAATAATTTTATCAGTGTTCAGTTTAAAACATTTTCTAATTTTTCTTATGCTTTCTTCTTTGACCTACAGATTATATAGAAGTATGATTTTTAATGTAAAAGTATTTGATATTTTTCTAATATCAAATAAGATTTTTAACTTAACTCTGTGGCAGTTGAAGAACACAAGTAAATTATTTCAATACATTTAAATATATGAAGACTTGTTTTATGCTCCAGCATATCATTATGGTGAATATATCATATACACTTGATACATTTTGTGTTCATTTACTTTCAGCCTATTTGCAACTTCAACGTGTAACTCTTGTAAGTCACATATAGTTGTGTCTTGCTTTTTTATCCAGTCTGATAACCTCTGCCTTTCCATTCAAATGTTTAGTATATTAAGATTTAATGTAACAATTGATATATTAGGATTATATGTAGTATTTTATTATAGTTGTCTGTCCCTATGTTTCTGCTCCTCTTTTCTGCCTTCTTTAGATTATTTAAATGAGTGGGGTTTCTTAGAATACCAATTATGTCATGAATTGGCTTTTTAACAATAACTAGTTATGGTACATTTCAGTGTTATTTCAGAGGTTTCGTTAACATCTTTAACTTTCCACAGTTGACTTCGAGTTAACATTGTACCACTTCACATAAAATGTGCAGCCATTACAACCACATGTCCCTGTCATTCCTTACTTTACAGCTGTCCCATGGCCTATATCTACATTCATAATATGCTTCAGAGAACAATGTTAGATGTTTGTTTTAAACAGTTATATGAACTTTAAAGAAGTTAAAAGGAAAAAATAATATTACCAACCCAAGATTTCTTGGAGTGAATTTCCACTGGCTATCTACTTCCTTTGTTTTTCTTGTCTTACAAATTTCTTTACATAGCCTTTTAATATGTTCAGTATAATCAGGCCCCCGGATATATCCACGTCCTAGTCCCTGGAAACTGCATTTATTAGCTTATATGGAAAAGGATAATTCAGGTTGCCAATGGATTTTAAAGTTGCTAATCAAGTGACTTTAAAATAAGAAAACCATCCTAGACACTCCTGGGCATAATGTAATCCTAGGGTCCCTAAAAGTAGAAGGTCAAAGCAGAAGAGTAGGTCAGAGTGATTCTGTCTGGCGAGGGAAGAACTCAACCTACCGTCTCTGGCTCTGAGGATGAAGACAAGGCCCAGAGGATGAAGATGCCAAGAACATGAATTCTACTCGACAGACTCTAGAAGAAATGCAACCTTGCCAGCACCTTGATTTCAGCTCAGTGGGACCCATTTCCGACTCTGACCTCCAGAAGTCTAAGATGATAGATTTGTATTGTCTAAGTCACTAAATTTATGCTAATTTCTTCTTCAGTAGAAGGCCAACCCAGCCTTCGTCTTTGAAAGTTCGAGTTTCTAGGTGTAGCATTCTGGTGTGACGCGTTTTCTCTATCAGACCGTAAATATTTCGCTCCATTGCTCCACTGTCTTCTTGTCTGATGAGAAGCCTGTGAGGTTTCAACTTACTTTTCTCTTGCTACTTTCAAAATCTTCTTAGTATCTTTTGTACCTGAATATCCAATGCCTGGGCTTTTTGAAAAATGTTTATTCTGTTTGGAATTCAATAAGCCTCTTGAAAACTGTAAATGTGTATCTTGCGTCAAATCTGGGGACGTTTCAGTAATTATTTCTTCAAATATTATTTTCTGTTACATTTTACTTCCCCTTTTATTCTTGGACTACAATTTGTGTATTCAACTTTTTCATACTGTTCCATGGGTCCCTGAGACTCTGTTCATTTATTTTTAGTTCCTTTTTTTTTCACCCTCTGCAAGTTCTACTTTTAAATACTTCATACTTTCCTTGTCATATCCTTTATGCTAAGTAATCCCATATCATTTCTATTTTAAGATTTTGAAATTTTAGTTTTAAAATTTCTCTTTGGCTCTTTTTTTTTTGCATTCTATTTCTTTGATGAAATTTCCTGTCTTATGATTATAAGTATATTCTCCATCATGGCTCTGCACACAGTTACAATAGCTGTATTTAAATCTCTGTGTGATAATTCTAGCCTCTAGCATGTTCCCATGTGAGCTTATCCCATTTCCATGGTGATTTTGGATTTTATGTCGGACATTGTACCTTTAATGTTTAGGAAGCCCTGGATTCTGCATTATTCCTGAGTGTATTTTGGATAATAGTCAGATCTTAGATCAGTACCTTGTTAGCCTTTGATAGAACTGATCAGAATCTGTTTTGAACAGAGAGAGTCCAGACATCAGCCAAACACTTGGGCTAAGTCCATATGCGGAACTCTGGCTCCCTCCCTGCCTGCCCCCTTCTTGGATTCTTTCCAATTCTTGGTGCATGTTCCATTCTTTCATCTCTTTAGGTCAGAAAGACAGAGATTTCTATTGAAATTTTAACTAATCCAGTTTCATGAACGTAGCCAAACTTCAGTCCACAAGAGGAAAATCACCCTGAGTTCATCCTCTAAGTTTTAATTCTGAAATTTGCCTGATTTTGTTCAATCACTGGAGGTCTTGACGCAGTGGATTTGTATTTCATCACAGTCTGGGGCTGTTACTGATGGGAGGGTTAGTCTTTTAGGAGCTTATTCCACCACAGAGGAAACAAAAATATTTCATGATTTCTTTAAAGATAAATGCTTGATTTTAAAGAATCTGCTTTGTTTCCTTTTCATATCCGCTCGTTCTTTTCTTTAAGTCCTGTTCTTTCCTTAGAAATTCAGTTTCATGACAGTTAATGTATATACAGATGGCTCTCTGAAGGTAGGATGTCCCCCTTCTTTGTGTATGCTGACACCTTCTCACAAGGGACATTTTCACACTCAGAGTATGATTTTGACTGTGGTTTCTTCTAGGGATAGCTTTTTTCTGTGGGATGCTACATGTCAATGCCACTTCGTAGAAATGTTGCGGTGGAGCACTGCTTATTTTTTCTGGGTACAAAGCTCTTCTTCTTCTTCTTCTTTCTTCTTCTTCTTCTTCTTCTTCTTCTTCTTCTTCTTCTTCTTCTTCTCCTTCTCCTTCTCCTTCTCCTTCTCCTCCTTCTCCTCCTTCTCCTCCTTCTCCTCCTTCTCCTCCTTCTTCTCCTTCTTCTCCTCCTTCTCCTTCTTGTCCTCCTCCTCTATTCCTATGTAGGTATTAAAATCCTAGCCCATACTCTCTTTGGTTTCAGCCCAAACCAGCTTCATTCCCCATTTCTACAGTAAAAAAAAAAAAAAGCCCATTTTTATTTGGACCCATGACTTTAGATTAACGATAATTCTTTCACAATTCCTTTGGAGCTAGTGCAATATTGAGTTATGCCAACATCATTTAAAGTGATGTGTGCATTTTCTGGAACAAGTTCTTAGAAGGAGGAGGATGTCCCTCTCTGATTTTGCTTTTATCCTTCTAACCTGATGTCCAAAAGAATGAATCTGGGAGAATATTGTACACTAAAACCACAAGATAGTCCAGAATCTATGGATTATGTAAAAGAGAATTAAACCTCCATAGTGTCCCCATCACAGCATATTGAGGTCTCTGTTACCCGAAGCTTCACCCATGAAAAATGTAATTTCAGTTGCATAACCATTTTTAGAACTAAATTTTCTCTTCCTTTCTGGAAACCAAATCTTCTCTCTTCTCTTGTTTTTCAGATCAGCTAAGTATTGGTTTTAAAATATGTGTCGCATTTTGATACATCTGTAGCATCTCAATATATCTGAGGTGATAGGGAGGATTTGTGGGGAAAAAACTCATTCTTTGACAATTCTTTTTTTTTTTTTAAGATTTTACTTATTTATTCGACAAAGATCACAAGTAGGCAGAGAGAGGAGGAAGCAGGCTCCCTGCGGATCAGAGAGCCCAATGTGGGGCTCGATCCCAGGACTCTGGGATTATGACCTGAGCCTAAAGCAGAGGCTTTAACCCACAGAGCCACCCAGGCGCCCCATTCTTTGATAATTCTGAAAGGAAGCTTCCTAATCCTGAATTCTAGAATTGTGACATTTACATGCAGGAAAAGGCATAGATTTTTACTGTACAATTTAATCAGTCAGCTTGACTTAAATGAGAAACTCATATAACCAATATATCAGTCAAAATACAGAATATTTTTGTCATCTCTCCAAATGCTTCATTTCTGCTCTCAGTAGATCTTCACCCCCATTGGCAGCCACGATTCCATGTTCTATTACTAACACTTAGTTTTGCCTGCTCCCGGCTTCATGTAATTGGAATCGGAATTATGTATTTTTTTGAGCCTGGCTTTTCTCTCTCTCTCTCTCTCTCTCTCTCTCTTTTTTGTCTTATTAGTATTGCCTTTTAAAAAAAGACTTATTTATTTATTGGGAGGGGAGGGGCAGAGGGAGAGGGACGGAGAAAATCTCCAGCAGATGGCCCACTCAGTGCAAAGCCTGTGCAGGGCTTGATCTCATGACCCTGAGATCGTGACCTGAGCTGAAACCAAGAGTCGGATGCTTAACTGACTGAGCTACTTAGGTGTCCCTCAATATTGGCTTTTAATATTGGTGAGATTCTCCCATGTTCTGGATTACACTTTTTTATTGAATACTTTCCATTCTATGATCTGTTAATCCGTTTTCTTTTCTATGGATTTTTTGGGTACATATCAATTGAGCTGCTACAAGTGTTCCTGTACAAGTCTCTTTGTGGACACGTACTTTGATTTTATTGGGTAAATACTTAAAAATGGAATTACCGGGTCTTGGTGTAGGCATGTCCCTTTATAAGGTATGCCAAAGGTTCGAGAAATCCATTTGTTTTCTGTCCTCACCAACATACGGTGTTGTCAAGCATCTTTTTTCTTTTCTTTGAAAAAAAATTCAAATTATACACATATTAAAAAAGAATTCTTTGCCTCTCTTTTTATATCATACTAGCTCCTTGATGGTTTCCAAGCATCATAATTTTAGTCTTTCTGGTAGGTATTCAGTAGTACTCCATTTTGGTTATTATTTGTACTTCCTTCACAACTAAAAATGAACACCTTTCCATGTGCCTATTGGACATTTATATATCTTCTTTCTTGAAACATTTTTTTTAGTCTCGAGGTATTTAAAAAATATTTTTGCTATCAAGTCACGGGAATTCTTACCCCACAGATCTTGATAGACACTGCAAGCACTTTCTTTCTATCTGTGGCTCACATTTTTACCTTAACAGTGGTCCAAAGAGCAAAGGACTTTAATGTTGACAGAATGAATTTTTTTCTAGACATAGTGATTTTTGACGTCCTCTGTAAGAAATCTGCCCACCAACTGCAGATATTTTATCTTGTATTTTAGGGCCTTCTTCGTGCTAGCTTTTCTGTTTAGGTCAATGGCCAGCACAAAGTAATTTCTGTGATGGTATGAGAAAGGGATACAGGGCTCCCTCCCACATGGATGTCCAGCTGTTCAGAGACTATGTGTTGAAAACACTCTGTGTAAACCAGTGAACTGTCTTGTTACTTTTGTGTAAAAACTGTCTATTTCTGGACTCTCAATTCTGTTCAGTTGATTTCTCTGTTTTTACACCAAAACAACACTGTCTTAGTGCGGCACTGCTGTGGGTCTTCAAATCAGGTAGAATCAGTTTCCTATCACTTTACTTTTTTCAAGATGCAAATTAATGTAAATTTCAGAGACAAAAGCAACTTTGTATTAAAGAAGCACAGAATTATGGTAGGGAAAGCACTACAACTATTTGGAGCTTAATTTGAATATTGATATCTTAAAAAATACTGAGTTTTTCACTACATGAAAATAATGTATATCTGAATTTATTTAGATCTTTTATTTGTCTCAGCATTTTGAGATAGTTTTCAGAGCAGATCCTGAACATCTTTTATTAAATTTTTCCCTAATATTGTAGTTTCAAAAAATGTTATTATAGTGGTATTTTTATAATCTTATTTTCCAATTTCTAGACACTAGAAAAAATCATTTCTTTTGTATTTTGGCCTTCAATCATTGACTGAGATGATTTATATATATGTATATATATATATTAAAATTCTGTTAATACAATGAATCACAGGCATTGATTTCTGAATGGTAAGCCAATCTTGCAATCCTGGCATGATCTCTATTTCATCATGATGTATTAGCCATTAAATATGTTGCCAAATTTAACTTAGTAAAATTTCCTAAGGATTGTTTTGTTTGTAGACATATTAGACTGTAATATAGTTTACCGTTTGGTGACAGAGCTCTATTGTCCCCAGTGGATTATTTGGATATGATGAAATGATTTCCCCCTTAAACATCTGATCTTATTCCTTCGTAAAACTACCTCCGTCTAGGGTTTTCTCTGTAAAAAGTGTTATGATAATCAGCAAAAGTATTTTCACAGACGTAGGTCCACCGAGGTTTTCTCCTTGTGTCAGTTTTGGAAAGTTGTGTTTCTACGCCATTTGTTCATTTTATCTACGTTGTCAACCTCACTGGCATAAAGCTGCTTATAATACCACTCTTTAACAGAAAACGCATCGTACGGAGTTGTAGCGTACTTGCAATGAGTGTCATCCATTAACACATACAGCCCGAGGAGGTTGGGCAGTTGTGTACAGCCATGAAACGACCGTAACAGATTCAGAGCACTGACATTTTGCGGAAAGGTTCCTCATGCCCCTTTGCCATCCAGTCTCCCTCTCCTCCCAGACCAGGGCAACAGGTGATCCATTTTTTGTCCATTTCATTGGTTTGCGTTTTCAGAATGTCATCTACATAGAACCAGTGGTACATCATGTTTTGTTTCTGACTGTACTCACGCAGTATGATGATTCTGGAAGTTCGTTTGTCTTGTCGCAGGGATCATCGCTGCGGTCCAGCTAATCGCTGACAGTATACTATTCCATTGTATGGATCAGCTGCCATCGGTTCTCTCACATGCACATAAACATTTAGTTGGTTTCCATTTTTACACTGTCACGAATAAAGCTGCTTTCAACATGTTTATGTCCAAGTTTTCGCATGGACATGTATTTAAATTTGTCTCAGCTAAATATCTAGCCGTGGAGTGCCCATCTACGGCCGGCACAGGTGTAGGGTCCACCGTCCAAACAGTGTTCATGAGTTTCCAAACTCGTTGTCCCATTTCGCATCCCCGGCAAGAGTGTGTGAGAATCCCACTGCTCTGTATCCTTGACACATTTGGGATTTTCAGTTGTTTTAATTTTAGCCATCGTAAGGATATGTTGGATTTTAACTTCTATTTCCTGATAACTCAGCATATTAAGCATCTTTTCACGGTTTATTTCCCATTCTCTTATTTTATTTTGTGAAGTGTCTATTCAGATGTTTTGGCCCTCTTCCTCTGGTTTACTCATCCTGTTATTATTAATTTTAAGATAACTTCATATGTTCTGGATGTAGGATTGTAGGTATTTTTCCCATTCTATTTCATTTTCTTAATGATGTCTTTTAAAAATCCAACCATTTCAAAAAATTTTATACTCTTAATTTTATGTTGAGGTCTATTATCCATTTCAAGTTAATTTTTTTGTTTATGGTAATGTAATACAACTTTTTTTTTGGTATATGGTAATGTAATAAAACTTGACTTTTTTCCCAGAAGGATAGCCAGTTGTTTCAGTAATTTGCTGAAAGACTTTTCTTTCTCCATTGAAATGTCTTAGCAAAAGTCAATGGCAATGTAGGTCGATGGCTCTGTTTCGAGACTCTACTTTCCATTGATCCACTTGTCAATCACCTTGCCAATTTGTATTGATTATTGTAACTTTATAGTAAGACTTAAAATCAGGTAGCACAAATTCTCTAACTTTGTTCTTTCTATTCAAAATTGTTTTAGCCATTTTAGGATTTTATCTCATAGAGATTTTATAATTGGCTTATGAATTTCCACAAAACAGCTTCTTAGGGTTTTGATAGGGTTTGCACTGAATCTCCAGGCCAGTTGGAGAAGTAATAATCCAGCACCAAGCCTTCTGACCCAGGAACCTAGTTTATTTTTCTTTTATTTAGGTCTTTGCTAATTTATTTCACTCAGTAATATACCAAAGTTTTCAGTTAAAAAAAGTGCATGGTTTTAAATCAAATCTTGTGTGTTTTTTGGTACTATTGTCAATGGAATATTTTAAACTTTCATTATCCAGTTGTTTGCTTCTGATATGTAACATTAAAATTTATTTTTTTTCCATAACAATAAGCCTTTGCCTCTGATAAATTCAATTATGTCTAACACTTGGTTTGGATATTTCTGAGGATTTTTTACAAATATGATCATGTCAGGGGCACCTAGGTGGCACAGTCGATTAAGCATCTGACTCTTGATTTAGGCTCGGGTCGTGATGAGATCAAGCCCCGCATCAGGCTCCATGCTGACCATGGAGTCTGCTTGGGATCCTCTCTCTCTCACCCTCTGCCCCTCCTGCTCATGCTCTCTCTTTTTCTCTTTCAAGTAAATACATCTTTAAAAAAAAACAAAGCCCTAAATATCATGTCATCGCTACACGAGTTGGAATTACTTCTTCCTTTCCAATATTTATGATTTCTATTTCTTTTTCTTCCTTTCTGCAGTAGCTATCCTCTCCTCTAAATGGAAAATGACTGTGGGAATGGCAGGCACGTCTGTCTTTTTCTGATATTAAGGGAAAGACATTCAGTCTTTTTCATTATTTCCTTTAGCCTCAGGTTTTTCACAGATGCCCTATATCAGATTGAGGACGTTCCCTTCTAAGTCTCATTTCCTGAGAGTTTTGGTCTAAATGACCATTGATTTTTTTTTCCCTTTTGTTAATAATACTCTTGGTTATTTCTGATCCTTTGCTTCTCTGTATCTATTTTGTAAAGAACTTGTCAAGTTCCACATAAATACAGCTAAGATACTGATTTGGATTGCACTGAAATTACAAAACAACTTAGGGCTTCCCATCTTACACTTCTTTTTCTATTTAACATTGTTTTCTTGCAGTCAGCATATAGTTGGGTATGGATTTTTTTAATCTAACATAAAAATTGCTGACTTTCAATTTCATTATATTAAATTGTATCCAACATAACATCTGACATAACTTGGTTTAAATATAGGTTTATTTATTGCTTGTTTCTTCTGTTCTTTTTCTTTTTATGTTACTTTCTTTTGTATTATTTGAGGGTTTTTTTTCTTTTTTAAATTTCATTTTGTCTCCCCCATTAGCTTATTGCCTATGATTGATTGATTGATTGATTGGCTTCTGTTATTACTGTCACTGTAAGACTTATATATGTTTAATTCTAGGGTTTAAAGTATAATATTATACCACTTCATGAATAGTGTAAAAAATTATAATAGCATATGCCTATTTTCATCCTGACCTCCCTTGTGCTATTGTTGCACAATTCAGCTCTGCATGTGCTGTACCCCCAAAATACATTGCTACTATTGTTGGCTTAAACATTCAATGATATTTTAAAGAATTTCAAAATGAAAAACAGTGTTTTCTATTTACCCACATATTTACCATTGCTCTCGACCTCAATTTCATCCCATTGTATAAACTCAAATTTCCATGTACACCATATTCTTTTTTTTTTTTTTTTACGCCATATTCTTTTGTCTGAAGAACCTCCTTCAGGTCTGTTGGCAATATGTCCTCAGCTTTATTTTCCTGAAAATGTCTATACTCTGCCTTTCTTTTGGAAATTTATTAATGATACTTTTTTTTTTAAAGATTCATTTATTTATTTGAGAGAGAGAGCACAAGTAGGAGATGGGCAGAGGGAGAGGGAGCAAAACAATCTTGTGCAGATTCCTGCTGAGCATGGAGCCCAGTGTGGGGTCCATCTCACCACCTGAGATCATGACCTGATTCAAAACCAAGAAGAGTAGGACACTTAACCGCCTGAGCCACCCAGGTGCCCCACTAGTTAATGTACTCTTAATTAATGTTTTTTGATATATAAAATATGTGTCTCCATATTCTTCCAGCACACACAGATTCTGACAAGAGCCTAGTGTCATTCTTATATGTGTTCCTCTGTATATAATGTATTTTTTCCTCTAGCTGTTTTAAGATGTTCTTTTTATCATTGTTTTCCATAATTTCCATAGTTCCATAGTTTCCTTTATCTTTATACAGCTTGGCACTTGTTGATTTTCCTACGTCTGTAGATTTATAATCATTTAGGAACAACACTGGCCATGGTTTGCCCATTTTTCCCACTTTCTTTTTTTTCTGGGACTCCAATTACAGGTATATTAAACAGCTTGATATCATCCCACAGCTAACTGATATTTTATTTATTTTTTGGATGGTTCTTGCTATTTTTCAATTTTGCTCGTCTTTTATCCTGCAGTATCTGGTCTGCTCTTAAAACTATACCAATTTACCTGCCATTTTAGTTACTGTGTCTTTCATGTCTCAACGTTCTCTTGAGTCTTGTTTACATCACACATTTTCCCCATCTCCATGGTTGTGGTTTCCTCTACCATCCGAACATACGGAACATATTTGTAACAGCTGCTTGCACATCCTTGTCTGCTTGTTTCTTTGTGTCTACCACTTCCAGGTCCGGTAATAATGATTTGTTGTTCCTCCTGACTCGGTGGTATTTTCCTACTTCTTGGCATAAAAGTCACTTTCCTGGGAGTACCTATTTTGAGTCTTAGGTTATTGCTTGCTAAAACTTGTTTTACTCTTAAATAGTGTTAGATTTTGTTCCAGCACAAAGTTAAGTAATTACAATCAGGGGGTATTTGGGGGTTTCTTTTAACCTATTCAAGCAAGCCCATAGGAACCATTAGAGTAGGGCTGATTAAGCCTGACTATGTTAGTGATGTCCTTCTGAAGAGTCTGCCTGACATCCTGTGTTCTACAAGTGGGGACCTGGACCATGCCCTGCCCCATTAAAGCCTCAGAGGACGATCGTGCTCATGCAGTCCTCTAGAGAACATCTTTCCTCCACTCCAGCAGTTTCCATTTGTCTGTGTACAGATCAGCACTCGCAGACCCACACTCCCTCTTCCCCAGCTCTCCAGAGCACTGTCTCCGCAACTCCCTCCTTTCTGGAATCCTAGTCTGCAAACTCCAGATGCCTTGGGCGCCCAGAACTCCAATCCCTGTCTTCTCAACTCAAGAAGGCATGGCCTTCGCTTGCTTCCATGGACTGTGGCTCAGAAACTGCCTCCGGGCGGTAAGCTGGTGAAATGCATAATTCATGTGGTTATTTTCTCTCCATTAGATATTCTAGTCCTTCACTTTTGTCCAGTGTCTGGAAACCATCATTTCTCCTATTTTGTCCAATTTTCTATATGCTCAAGGCAGAAAAGTGAGTGGAACAGCTGGTACTCCGTCTCCTTTGCTTCATTAATGTCTTTTTTAATTTATTTTTATTTTTTTAAAATTTATTTGTCAGAGAGAGAGGGAGAGAGAGCGAGCCAGCACAGGCAGACAGAGTGGCAGGCAGAGGCAGAGGGAGAAGCAGGCTCCCTGCCGAGCAAGGAGCCTGATGTGGGACTCGATCCAAGGACGTTGGGATCATGACCTGAGCCGAAGGCAGCAGCTTAACCAACTGAGCCACCCAGGCGTCCCTCTTATTTTTTTTTTAAATTTCATTTTGTACTTTCTTTTGGTTTACTTTGCTATCTGTTTTCTAGCTTTGGAGAAGGGACTTTCATCCACCAGGAAGGGTGTCACCAGCATCCAGAATGTTGCCCGTGACCTTACATTGCACACAAAGGTCTCCCATGGCAAAGAATTGATCCAACTGAATCCAGCTGAAAATGTCAATGGTGCAAGGCTCACAAACCCTTGTTGAACTTACTAATTCCAGCCTGCCGATTGCTTTTTTTTTCTTGGGGAATTCCATGTACATATACATTGTTTCTTTTTTGCCTTTCTTCCATCTCAACCAGTTTCACTCAGATATTTTTAACTGATTCTCCATCTCCTTTTCTTTTGTTGGATGTTTTCTTGCCTTTCCTGAACGTCTCTTCCTTAAAATTTTTAAAAGATTTATTTGTATTAGAGAGAGAGAGAAGGTGAGCAAGTGTGTGAGCAGGGAGCAGGGGGATCAGAGTGCAGAGCTAGATGTGGGGCTCGACCTCACAACCCCAAGATCATGACCCGAGCTGAAACGGAAGTCAGATGCTTAATTGACTGAGGCATCCAGGTACCCCTGTTCCTTCTTAAATTTTTATTTGAATCTCTTTTCCCTTGGGCACAGTGTAATTCTTAATTTCTGAATGAAATTTCCATTTCTTTCACTTTTTTTCACTGTCAATTTTATTTGGATTTATTTCCTTAAATTTCTGTGTGAAGGCAGCTTTTCACATCCTCAAATGATTGTTTGAAACATGTAATTCAGTTTGGAATATTATAGTACAGTTTTCTTCTGTTTTATAGTTGATTTGGTGTTTTGTATTCTTATTAAAGTATTTGGCTCTTCTTTTGATTCTTATTTTCATTAAAGTATTTTGATTCTTGTTTTTTGTTTTGTTACCATTTCTTGGAACAGATTTATCCAGTTCTCTTTCATTCATTTGATGGATTTGGTGTGGTTTGCGCTATTTTTAGTTCAATGCTGCCCCCTTCTGTCAGTGTAGCAAAGTGCAGCACTTTCTCTAATAAGTTGTTTTCCTGTGGCAGGTAACTCTTACCAGAAGGGTTGTGTAACTTACGCTCAACTCATTCTTTTTATCCTTTAGAATATTAGTTTTTCCTCTTTCCCTCATTTTTTTTTCCTTTTTACCACCCCACCTCCAAACGGTGACTCTTTCTTTTCTTTGTCAGAGAGAGCGAGCACAAACAGGGGGAGCAGCTCCAGAGGGAGAAGCAGGCTCCCCACTAAGCAGGGAGCCTGATATGTGCCTCCACCCCAGGATTCTGGAATCACGACTTGAGCCAAAGGCAGCCGCTTAACCGAAGGAGCCACCCAGGCATCCCCGACTCTTTCTTTCAAACTTCTCTAACACGATCAGTGCCGCTGAAAAATTGCCACTTCAAATCATGTGTGCTTTTCAATTCCTTCTCTGCAGACCGACAGTCTGCTTTATCTCCTGTCAGTGGTCGTTAGATGAATCCCAGGGTGGCTTCTCTCTACCATGCCTTTTTTTTTTTTCCAAGGTTGTCCTCATTTACCAATAAATAAATAAATTAATTAATTAATTCTGTTAAGGGCTTGAAGTATGACTTGTTAGGGTTTTTTGTTTTCTTTCTCTTCTTTTAAATTGCAGTAATTTGAAGTTTAGTGATTCTCTTCTAAATATGTTGAAAGTTTTTGTATGCTATCGTTTGTCCTATTCTGCTTTTGGGGCCATGTGGGGGAGCACAGTTTTATGGAGCTGCCATTACATTTGGCTCCTTAACTGCTACATTTGTTTGTTCTTTTGAACAGCATTGGCAGAAATTCATCAACTTTTTTCAATAAACTAACTTTTGGCTCTGGTGATTTTTAAAATCATTTGTTTTCCATTTCCTTATTATTTTATCTTTATTATTTTCTTCCTCCAGCTTAAAAAAATTGATTTTGCCATGTTTTTCTAGCTTGCTCAGTTCTTAAATTTTTAGGTTTCCTTCTGTTATACTCATTTCAGATCACATATTTCCTCTAGGAATTATTATAACTCATTCTCACAGATTTTGCTACAATATTACTATTATAGTTTAGTTCAAGATATTTTCTAGTTTCTTTCATGATTTTTCTTTGGCCCATGACTCATTCATAAACATATTTTTACATTCCCAAATACATAATTTTCTAGGGTGTTCTGATCTGTCATAATTGTCTTGTGGTCAAAGAACCTACTTAGTATGATTTAAGATATTTGAGAAATGTACAGAATTGATGAATCTATTATACATCTGAAACTAATATAACACTGTATGTGAATCACACTGAAATTAAAAGAATAAACAAATACATAAGGCAAAAATTTAAAAAATATATTTGAAAAATTTCTTGTAGCTTTATGGTATAGTATGTGGTCATTTTTATTAATGGTTCTTGCAAAAAGGTGTATTTATATCTATCTATTAGGTCAACTTGCTAATTGTGCTATGTTATTCTACTATATTTAGTTTTGTCTATACTAAATCTCCCAATGTCCTGTTTTCTTGTTAATTGTCACACAGTTTATAATGACTCTGATCAGTAAAAGTCCTGAACAGATTTTTTTTTCAGATATGTCTTTTCAGATTAAAAAAAATAAATTTATGTTTAGCATGGGGTGACAACAATCCACCTAACATTATGAATGCTATATCCTAATAAGTATTGAATCTTTGCCAAATCAACTGCTGCTACATCATCAGTGTAATTTCTGTATCTTCTCTGAAAATCACATGTGAATGTAAGTCATAATAAGAGCTATGTTAGAGACGGAACCAAGAAGCAACTAAAACCAATGGGTCTATTGTCAAAAAGAAGGGATGTAGAAAAGCAAAATCCCATCAATTTTTCAATTCTAGAAAGTATACTAAATTGGAATTGACAATAATTCATTTAAAATATCTTTTATTGGGGTGCCTGGGAGGCTCAGCGGGTAAAGCCTCTGCCTTCAGCTCAGGTCATGGTCTCAGGTGCCTGGGATCGAGCCCCACATCGGGCTCTCTGCTCAGCTGGGAGCCTGCTTCCTCCTCTCTCTCTGCCTGCCTCTCTGCCTACTTGTGATCTCTGTCTGCCAAATAAATAAATGAAATCTTAAAAAAATAAAATATCTTGTATTGTGCCCTTCTCAGTGATTCACAAGATCTGTCACAATCACCTGTGTCCTGTGGATAATGCATTGATACGGTTGCTGGATAATGTGTGGGTAAGATCAGTCTTCCTCTTGTAGGGACAAAGATTCTGAAATCTGTGTTCTCATTGTTCTTCAACAGGGAGACCATTAATTCTTCTGCACCCGTGTTCCAAGTCTTCCAGCAATATCTGAAATGGATGCCTCCTCCTTTTCTGGTGGTTCATATCACTGGTCATCATCATTTTGGTAGATCATAGGTATCATAGTATCATCTTTCATTGGCATCTGGATTTTTCTTCAGTACACCATCTTTTCCACTTCCTGATTAGTCTTTATAGGCTGCCACTTCTGATTGTTATGTATCTTCAGTTTCTTTATGAAACGTTTGTTTTCAGAAATGTATCATTTACACCGTTTTCTCAAAGTCAATCCTTATAATAGCTATTCTCTTGCGGCTGTGTCTTTTTTCTGTTTCTGTTCTCGACATGTTTAGTGTGTGCTATTTCATAAAGGAGGGGCCAGATTTGCTATTTGACTTCAGCTTTAGTGATCTTGGAATCTGGTTCAATGGGAACCTACTGATGCTAGATACTTCTTAGGTTTGGTGACAAGACATTGAGAACATCTTCCTTTATGTCCTAAAACCTTAACATCATTCACATTAAGATCCTTCGTCACGGTCAACATCATAAATGGCTCAACTTCCTAGAATTTCTTCACATTTTGCAAGAGCTGATAAAAGATGATGGCTGAGTCCAGATTCCCAACCATGCAATTACCATGAACGATGTGTAAAATGTCAGGAATTTCCTATTTCTGTCCATTTGTGTGTCTTCCATGCTTTGAAAATTGTGCTGCCACTTTCCTTGGTGCTGGGATGAAGAGTGACAGTCATTGCTGTGGTGTGGGGTGCTTGTGTGGGGCCTTAGCTCCCAATGTAGAGCAGAGAATGTGAGGGGACCCTCCAGGAAACCCCAGAAATGAGCACATGGTAGATATGGTAATTGCATCTGTGCATGTTGCTTCCATCCTACTCTTCTATGCATCTGGGATTTCAAGTAAATACACGTTCTTCTTTTTCCACTGTATCCTAGATGTTTCTTATTCCATTTCTTGTGTATTTGTGTTTGATCCTAAATGGTATTTCCTTGTTTCTCTACCAATCCCCCAATTCTCTGTGTCAGATCTGCTGTACTGTGCACTTCCCAGGTCTTTGTTTCTTATACTTTTCAGTTCTGGAACTACTTCTCCCCCAAGTTTCTTAATTCCCCATTTTGTAATATTTAATTTCTTTACAGAAACCCTGAACTCACCTTTTCTCTCCTTGCATATTTTCAATGTCTAGTATCAACTTGGGTCCCTTTTTGTTTTCTCTCTTCCCTGCTGATTCTGAATCACGGTGTTCTTTCTCTTTACATGTTTAGTTACCATTGATTGTATACTGGACGTTATATTTTAAAAGTTATTGATGGAAATAATTCAAGGCTTAATAAGACATTATCTTTCTGCAAGGAAGTTTTGTTTGTGTCTGCCTGCATCCTGGAAAGGACAGCATTCTAAGATCCCCCTAATGCCGGTTCAAGACACGAAGTGTTCTCATTTACTTGGACCAAACCAGGCTGTAATCTGCTCAAGGGCTTTTCTACTATTGATCCAGCCTTTCTTCTAAGCCGCAAGCCTTCAGGTATTCATCCCAAAGCAGTGGATTGTTTTCAGAGATCAAGTCCAACATTTGATCTTTTACACCTATGAGACCACAACATCCAACTCAAAGCTGTAGTTTTCCCTTTTAGAATGGCAAATTCCTGTATGGCCAAAGTGGCCTTGGGTGCGAGGCTTAATTTTTAGAGTTTCCTTCTTTTTATTGACCTAGTAACGTCTCTCTCCATTATTAGCTTTTTGAAATTTTAAGAAAAAAGAAATATTAATCTAGTTGTTTTCCATCGCAAGCATTGTCCCATTTACCTGGTTAAACTTCCACTACAAGAAGTAAAATATCCAGATTTATTTTCAGTAACAAAATATCTAAACTTATTTTAAATTTAAATAAGTCTGTGAATAAGCATTTACATGACAAGCACGTACTTCAATATTCCAACTCTAAAATAAATAACTAGATAAAGCACGGAGACTTGCCATGAATTTGCAGCTAACATGAAAAACAAAAGGCACAAATGCCTTTAATTTCTTATAATGTTTACTTTGATTTGCTCTCAAAGGACTTGCCTGCAGGAGCAATGGATTCTTTGAAAAGTCTGGAGATAGAATAAGTGAAACTATTAAGTACAAATTTTCTTTACCTTGGTGACAAAATTCTGCATTTTATCTGAGTTTGGAATAGCTCAAAATAGGCCAAATTACCATTTCTAAGGCCAAGATTTTCTTATAAAGAAAAATCTATAGACAAGGAAAATCAGGAAGCCCTGGCATGGGTGGATGGCATCTTGATAAAGGAGGCATTGATGACATATATTTTGAATGAATTTTTTTTCCACAGTCATGTACTGTGTAGTACAGCTGCTGGTTGTGGGAGGTATTCTCCAGTCCCCTCTGTGGGAACATTAGAATGGGAAATCGTGAAGGAAGAGGTGGGAAAATTAGAAATAAATCTAACACTCCAATCACAGATAAATTCACAGGCAATTCAATTTTTGGAAGGGACTTAAGAAATGGAAACTGATTTCTTAAAATATTCATATCTTTATTGCTAATGGGTATGGGGTTTCTTTTTGGGGTGATGAAATGTTCTAGAATTAGGTTATGTGACATTGCTTAATTCTGTATCTTATTAAAAAAACTGAACACTCTAAATTGATGATTTTTGTGGTGTATGAATTATATCCCAATAAAGCCATTTTTTTTTTTAAAGAAAAACCTCGAGATATCTATATATCCCTCGAGGCCTTCAACTCACTTAACTGTCACGGCTTTAGAGACTGTATAGTCCACATACAAAAAGGGTCATTAACACAGTCCTTAAATTCAGAAAGATACCTGGGTTTAAATTTCGGTTTCATACTTACTGTGGGGTTAAAATTCAATTAGTTAACATCCCTGGGCATTAGATTCCTCAAATAAAGTAGGGATAACAGGGCGCCTGGGTGGCTCAGTGGGTTGGGCCGCTGCCTTCGGCTCAGGTCATGATCTCAGGGTCCTGGGATCGAGTCCCGCATCGGGCTCTCTGCTCAGCGGGGAGCCTGCTTCCCTCTCTCTCTCTCTGCCTGCCTCTCTGTCTACTGTGATCTCTGTCAAATAAATAAATAAAATCTTTAAGAAAAAAAAAAAAGTAGGGATAACAGCACCACCTTGTCCAGAAACAGGATTTTTGCTCAAGTCCTGCACTCTTAGGAGCACTCTAGGTGAAGAGCAGGGTAGAACCAGGACAAGAACCAGGACAACATGGTCTCAGCAGAACTCAGCTTAGATTCAGATCTGTTTCCTCAGGGAAGTCAGTTGGCCATGGGCCAAAGTCTCAGGGGACAAGTGTGGCAGGGTGCTGTCCTCTGGGCTGCTGGTCGTCTGCCGCTTAGCGGCCACCTCTCACTGCCACCGGAAGAGGACGCCCTTGCCAGTAAAGGGCCCCTGGGTTGGGCACCACTGGCATTTACCATGCCCTCCTCCCCATAGTCTGGTTGCAGGAAGGCACAAGATAAGACACACCACACAATCACTGTGAGGGGCTGCACGTACCTGGCACAGAAGAAGTACTTTATGAACGGCAGCTAATTTTTGCAGGGCTTCGAATATCAGAGGCACAAAGAAAATTAATTACAAATATTGGGCCAGAAAATCTCACCGTACATGTTGATTCTTCATCAAATGCATACGTGTGATTGATTGAGCATACTTCATGACGAGGTGGTAAAGGAGTGACTTTCAGCGGGCTTGTCCAACCTGAAAACAAAAATGTATGTGTGTTGGGTTAAAAACGTGATAGAGGGTGTTTTTTTTTTCTTCTTCTTCTTCCACCAGAAATACTTCCTACAAGAAAGCTAAACTGTATCATGTTATCTGACATGTCCATGGATTACGTAACGACTTTTATTAGCAGTGAGAACTGAACTGCTGTGGGATGTGCATGTCAGGGAATGGTACCAGCGCAGTTGCTACTACTCGGTTCCTGAAGAGGTCTGCTGAGCACTGCGAATCTGCGGATGAGCACGCGGGTGTACCGGGGAAGGACGCATCACGAAGGAGTCGGTTACCAGGCACAAAATGTATCCAGTGACAAAAGTCCTAAGACACTAGCAAATCGGCACACAGATTATAACAAGTATTTACTGTGTTGTAAATGGAAGTAGATGCACACACAGAGAGCGAAGAGGGGCTCCCGGTTTGGTGGTGCTCAGGAACAAGTGGAGAAGATAATCCCGTTAGTAGATAATTTAATGTCATGTAGCAACTCTATTACTTGTGCTCCATCTGCTGGGGGACTGTGCTCTCCAACTAGCCCAGCCGGACTGTGGGGAGTTAAGAACAGCTTCCCGAAGATAATATTTGCTCTAACCTTGACAAAGGGGAAGTCAGAACGTCGGAGTCTGAGAAGGTCTGGACACACCACTGTGGACTTGGAAGACGGAGGAGACCATGTGAGGGGGAACATGGGTAGCCTCCAGGAGCAGAGAGTCCCTGGCTGTCCGAGGCAAGGAAACGGACACCTCTAATGCAAGGATCCAGATTCTGAATGAGCTTCAAGTGGATTTCCCCCAGACACTGCAGGTTTGGGTGGTTAGATCCTGAGTAGAAAACCTGTTGAGATTAAAAATAGAGCTACCCTATGACCCTGCAATTGCACTACTGGGTATTTACCCCAAAGATACAGATGTGGTGAAAAGAAGGGCCATCTGTACCTTAATGTTCATAGCAGCAATGGCCACGGTCGCCAAATTGTGGAAAGAGTCAAGATGCCCTTCCACGGATGAATGGATAAGGAAGATGTGGTCCATATACACTATGGAGTATTATGCCTCCATCAGAAAGAATGAATAGCCAACTTTTGTAGCAACATGGACAGGACTGGAAGAGATTATACTGAGTGAAATAAGTCAAGCAGAGAGAGTCAATTATCATATGGTTTCACTTATTTGTGGAGCATAAGGAATAACACGGAGGACATGGGGAGATGGAGAGGAGAAGTGAATGGGGGGAAATTGGAGGGGGAGACAAACCATGAGAGACTGTGGACTCTGGGAAACAAACTGAGGGTTTTGGAGGAGAGGAGGGTGGGAGGTTGGGTGAGCCTGGTGGTGGGTATTAAGGAGGGCACAGGTTGCATGGAACACTGGGTGTGGTGCATAAATAATGAATCTTGGAACACTTCAAAAAATAAAATAAAATAAATTGGAAAAAAAAAACCCAGAAAGAAAAAAGAAAACCGGTTGAGTGTGTCCAGTCTTCTCACAAAACCAGGAGCTAGTAAATGGGTTTTGTGTTGGGCTGCTGAGTCTTTGCCACAGCAGCAAGAGAAAATATAGAGGCAGAGGCAAGAGATCAAAGCAAAGTGAGAAAGTCAGTGCTGAACCCCATGATTATTTCAATTTTGAGAATAAGGATAATTCTGTCTCTGACCCAGCTGGCTGAAGGAAACCCTCCAGCAGACTACTGTGCCAAGAGCACCGCGGCTTTGAAAAAGAGGAAAATAGAGAAACAACAGAACCTATAACTTGATTTTTAAACCAGAGCAGGAGACAGGGAACAGGACAATGGATTACAGCTAAGCACCCCAGGGTCAGGACATTCACGCTTAAGTATGGTGATGCCATTTCCGTTACCTTGTTTCAGTATCTACTGCATGAAACAAAGCCCCCCAAAGTCTAGTATGTTAAAACAACCAGTCATTGTCTCCCAGGACTCTGAAGCTAGTCAGGGTTTCCTATGTCATGTGGCATAGGTTGGGATCGCTCAAGATGTCCAAAATTATCTGACTCGCTGGCTGGTGAGTGGGTATTGACTATTACCAGGGATCCCAGCTGGGCTTCCTGAACAGTGACTTGTTTGTTGTTGTTGTTGTTGTTGTTGTTGTTGTTTTCCTTATGGGCCTATGTTGAATTTTCCCAAAATAGTGACTGAATCCAGAGAAGGAATCCCAAGGGGCCCAATCCCAATGTGCAAGTAAAAAAAAAAAAAAAGTCTCCACTTGCTGCATGGTTGCTAATAGAGGGTAGAGCCCAGAATCAGTGTGAGAAGGAAACAGACCTCATCTCATGGCAGGAGGGGTGGCAGGAACACACAGGAAGGAGTGAGACACCTTTGGGACCAGTGATCACACACCTCTTCCTCGTAATTCACAATCTCCCTTCACCACTCTAATGCCACCAAACAAATGTCAAGTCCCTTGTCAAGGAAAGTACTGTGCCCTTTCTTCACGTATTAGAGATTTAACATGTTTGAGACTGTGATACTTTCATCGTGAGTTGGTTTTGTGTGTTTCTCATGAAACTGAGTTTGGAACAGTTGCCATGAACCGTATTTTTCCATAGGCCCTATTATTTTTATTATAAAACATTTCTATAATGTAGTTTTAAAGAAACAAAACCTTAAAAGAAAGATTGAAGGACTATTCTATGTTTTTTTTCTTATTCATGTGTTTTGCCTCCTCTAATGGTTAGAAATACATGTTTTCGACATCTAAAATACTGTTTTCTCTGAGGTCTTCTCTGAGGTTTCTTTCTCAATATAGTTAAAGGTAGGTCAATTTTGTTATTTTAAAAGAACTAGTTTCAGGTTTAGTTGATTTTTTCCTGCTTTTCTGTTTTCTATTTTATCTATTTGCACCAAACATAGATCTTCAAAATATGTGATGCAAATATTGACCAAATTTAAGGGAGAAGTAACTCTACAGTAATAGTTGGAGACTTCAGTACTCTACTTTCAGTAGCGGATTGAACAACTCGACAAAGATCAATAAGGAAATAAAGGACTCAAACAATACTTGGACACAGAATACATATACAGAACACTTCATCCAACAGAATACCAAGCAGAAACAATATTTTTTCTCAAGTGCACATGGAACATTCTATAGAACAGATTATATTATAGGCCACAAAACAGGTCTTCATAAATTTTAAAAGACTGAAATCATGCAAAGTGTATTTTCTGATCACAATGGAATCAAAGTAGAAATTGATAAAATGGAATGAAACTACAAGTCAATGTGTGAAAATTAAATACCATACCCCTAAATAACCAAAGAAATCCCACGGAAAATTAGGAATTATCTTGAGACAAAGGAAAACAAAAACACAATACAACAAAATTATGGGATTCAACAAAAGTAGAGCTAAGAGAGAAATTTGTAGGTATAAATACTTAATGAAAAAAAGATCTCAATTTAACAACCTAAATTTATAACTTAAGAAACTATGAAAAAGAAAGAAAGAAAGAAAGAAACTGAACCCAAAACTAGCAAGAAGGAAATAAGAGCAGTGTAGAGATACACAATATAGAGAAGGGGAAGAAATAAAAACCAGTAGAAACAATGAAATCGAGAGCTTTTTTTTTTAAATATAAAAAAATGACAAACATTTAGCTAGACTCAGATGACTCAGAAAAAAACAGAGGACTTAAATAAACTAAAATTGCAAATGAGAAAGGGGACAGTACAAATGATTTTTGTTGGAGGAGGCCATCAAGAGGACGTTACTTCCTGTGAGCTGGACTCAGACATGGGAGGCTTCTCATCCACTCCCCCGTCCTTCAGATGGACCTTCTGCCCACCATTCCCCCAGCAGGAGCTGTTTTAAGAATGTAGCCTAGAGTAAGGTGTTGTTGATGTAAGGTTTTGCAGGCGGGGTAAACACAACACCAGGCAAGGTAGGCGCAAGGCAAGATTTATTAAAGGCACTCTCCGGTGAAGTTTCAGGACTCAGGAGAAGGGGAGCCAGGAAAGTCATGCAGGGAGGAGGTGGGCACCCTCGGGCGAGGTTCCGCGACTCTGGAAAGCCGAGTCAGGGAAGTCGCACTGGGAGGGAGTTGGTGGGGGTCTTTTATACGGCCAAGGCAGGGCATGGGCTCACACCTATATATGGTAGGGTATTTGGTGATGGGAAGGTATGGGGTGAGGGCTCCTGATACTCCTGTTTCCTGCATAGGTATCAGGTTACCTATGGAGATGTGACCTGGGCATACACCCTTTTGGCGGGAGAGTCAAGGGTTAAGGAACTGGGGGAGGGGGCTGGAAGATGGCGGCCCCGGCAGTTATTTCTATTGTTCCTCCTGCATTCCCGGAACTACCGACTCAACAGTTGAGACCATCTGGATGGTATAAATGACTGAACCCTGTGAAGGTCTTATATAAACTTTTAGGATTCCAATGGCCACTTGTAGAGATCTACTTGTCTTGCAGCTGGCCAAGACAAGCCTTGTATATAAGTTCTCTTGCTTATTACTCTGTCACTTACCCATCTGGAGTGGCCTGCCTCTTTCTTTGTTCTCTCTTTGCCCTCCTTGTATGAGGGCCAGTTTTGGATTTCACCCAAAGAACTCTTGAGGTTGCAAACTAACAACTTTACAGAAATAGAAAGGATAAGAATGTACTATGAACAACTGTGCATTAACAAATTCTATAATCTAGATGAAATAGACAAATTCCTAGAAACATGTAACCTACCAAGACTGAATCATTAAGAAACAGAAAATATGAACAGACCTATAACTAATAAGGAGAATCAATAATCAAAAACTCATTCTATGAAGCCAACATTAGCTTGATACCAAAGTCAGACAAAGACACTGCAAGAAAGCTACAGATCAATATCCCTAATAAATATTGATGCGAAAATCCTCAAAATACTAAAAAACAGAATTTAACAGCACATTGAAAGTATTAGACACTATGACCAAGTGAGGTTTATTCCTTGAGTGCAAGGAATTATATTTGTGCATTGTTGGTGGAAATTTAAAATGGAATAGCCACTATGGAAAACAGTTTGATGGTTTCTTAAAACATTAAACATGGAATTACCATGTAATAGAGCAATTCCACTTTTGGGTATATACTCCATAGAACTGAAAGTGGGGTCTTGAAAAGATATTTGAACCCCTATGTTCATAGCAATATTACTCACAATAGCCAAAACCTGAAGCAACCCGTGTCCACTGATGGATAAATAAACAAAATGTAGTATATACATAAAAAAGAAAGTTATTCAGCCTTAAAAAGAAATTCTGATACACGCTACAACATGGAAATTGTTATTCATGAAGACATTATGCTAAGTGGAATAAGCCAGTTACAAAAAGACCCATGCTTTATGACTTCACTTATGTGAGGTTTCTAGAGGAGCCGAATTCTGAGACAGAAAGTAAAATGATGATTGCCATGGTCTGGGAGGAGGGGAGGACATAGAAGTTAGTATTTAATGGATACAGAGTTTCAGTTTTTTAAGATGTAAAGTGCTAAGGAGATGAACAGTGGTGAAGATTGCTCTTAAAACCAATGAACCATACACTTAAAAATGGTGGATTGTTATGGACCTCCCCCTCCCCAATTCACATATTGAAACTTTTACGGGGTGGCCAGGTGGTTCAGTCGGTTAATTGTCTGCCTTAGGCCCAGGCCCTGATCCCAGGGTCCTGATATTGAGCCCTGCATCAGGCTCCTTGCTCAGTGAGGAACCTGCTTCTCCCTCTGCCTGCTGCTCCCCCTGTTCATGCTCTCTCTTTCTCCCTCTCTCTCTAACAAATAAATTAATTAATTTAAAAAAAGAAACATTTACCTCCAAAGTGATGGCATTTGAAGATTGGCGGTATTAGGGAGTGGATTAGGTTTAGATACCATCTGGAGGGTGTGACTCCCGTGATAGGATTACTCTCCTTATAAAAAGAGGGAGAGAGGCCAGAGTGTGTGTCTCTCTCTCCGCCCTGTGAGGAAACAGCAAGAAGCAGGCCCCCTGCGAGCCCCGGAAAAAGGGCTCTCAGCAGAAATCAAGTTAGCTGGTACCTTGATCTTGGATTTCCCACCCTAATAAATGCCTGTTGCTTAAGGCACCCAGTCTGGGTGCCTGGCTTTTTTAGCAACTGGAGCTGAGACAGTGGCTAAAAAAGAAAAAAGCAGGAAGATATACAAAGAGTTATGAGTATTTATATTAGGAACCTCAGCTCAGGGAAATCAGGGATGTGACAATCTCCATTTTTCCTATGATAAGGAGTCTCATCTGCTTTAAAGAGAGGCAAAAAGACCAATGAAAGGTTTGAATATAATTAGGATAAGTTTAGAGTGCTTGATTGGTATCTGAGAAAGAAAGCCAACTAGGAACAAAAAAGTACTGAATCCAGTTGCCCAGACAAAGTTGGAATAAGGCAAGAAATGGCAATATAATCTTTTATATTATATATCTTTGTGGTATTTATGAAACCCCACTGAAAAGCATACTGGTGTGTGATATAATTAATTTTACAAAGGCATTCTTATCAGAATGTATTCAAAATTATGTGTATTTAGGTTTGCTAAAAACTGAAAGTGTTATTTATAATTAATGATTATTTCTAAGATCTACAAAATCACTGAAGACTTAGGACAAGTTACATCAAACTGAATCCATGGGCCCCCAGTATTACTCTTCAAAACTGTTAACAGCTAATATTAAACAGCTACTATTAATTGAATGCTTTAACCAGGTTCCAGGAATTTTAAGAGCTTTACCTGTCTTTATTCATTTAATCCTTACAGTTTTATAAGAGAAGTACCCTTATTGCCAAGGAATTGAAAATTCTGGACTTTCTAATAGCTCACATTTATTGGTGCATTCCTTCACGTCGGATATCTTTACGTGAGTTATGTTAAATAGTCTCCACTAATATTTTATGAAGTAATACTAGTACATGAATTTACAAATATGGATACACAGGCATAAAGAGCCCTGGGTCATAGTGCAAGTAAGCCTTCTATCAGGACTCAAGCCCAGAGGGTCTATAGAATTCTGTTGTACTGGTCTGGGTAGCAAGTCCTATACTTCAACTGAATTGTTGATGTAAAGTCTATTAACTCTGTTTTTGTTGTATGTTAGCTTTAATAGATTATTTCTTCAACTTCTAATTTGCTGTAATAGTGTTTTGAGAGTTCAATCTTAGAAAAAATTACAAACTAAAATATTGCTCTTAAAAATTACACTAGGCTAGGTTTTACTGCTTACAAGCAAAGTGGTATGCTTGTCTAGGATAGGACTACTAGAAAAAACAACTTCAGGTCCTTTCAAGACATATTCTTGACACTGACTATTATTTTACATTGAAACATTAGCAAAAGAGTGAGTTCAAGCTCTTTTCCACAGAGTCGGAGTCAGTAAGATGTTCCGTGTCTTCAAGACCAACCTGGACTCAGCAGTGTTTCAATGCAAAATTACATGAGCTTTTGGTAATACTGTATTTCATTAGATGGCAGTTCCAAGAGATTAGAAAATACTTATTTGTTAAAATAGGTCATCAAACCTCATTCATACCCTTTATGTGGAAATTCCAAACTGAGGGATTTCCTGAAGCACATGTGCTACATTCACAGCTGAAGTGCAAAATTAAAAGCATAACTCTTATCATATGCTTGTATCTCTCCAAATTGCTCTGTCTGTTCAAAAATGGGTATCTGCAGGGTGGGGCTGGGAAGAGGGGTCCTTCATTTCTATTTTCTTTTCCTTTATTCTTACCCCCTTCCAGGTCCCAAGTGATTATGGCCCCTCTTCATGGAGAAATGGCAGGGACCATGAATCCCCACCACTCCAGCAAATGGTGGTGTCACTGTTTTTCCACATACTGTCTCGTTAGGCCTCTAGTCTATGGCCAGGTGCCTAAAAGCAGTGGAGGGGGTGAGGGTCTGGCACTAGAGGAAGCATAGCATCTCTTGTTGCAGCATTTGGTCTTTTCCTTTCTACATACTCAAAGATGTTAACCTGCTTGCAATCCCTGCTTGCCAGACACACCTCCATACAAAAATACTCCGTGTGGCTTTCCTTTGGAAGTGTTTCTCACTCTTTCTGCACCAGGCCTGTGACACTCTCTGGCAGTTGTCATGGAGAAACCATGAGGTATAGCTATCAGTAAGGGATCATTGATTCTGTGTCCAGGGCTATGGAAGGGTTGCTTCCTAGCAGACCCCCAAATCTACTTTCAACTACCTGCCCATTTCATTTCAGCTCCTCTGACCTAGAGCTTTATAACCACCAGAAGATTTGTTTTTTCAAGGGAGAAAGACAGATATGGAGGCATGCTTCACAATTATCAAAACTAAACATACATGGCCTTGTGGAAAAATTAGGTCATCCATATGTCTAGAATAAATTATCTGATATACAATTTGTGTTGGCCACTTACCCTAATTAATGCATTTAAAAAAAACTTTTTTACAAACAAGTTTATAAAAGGCTAATCATTCTTGCCAGTGTTTCCTTGCAATCTATGACTTAAAAATAAGAGTTCCTTATTCAGTTCTTCATAATTTTATGTGAAATTTTCTGCTAAATACTCAGTCTTATATCCATGCTCTTCTTTCTTGTTTGAATTTTTTAAAATTATAAAGCCCATGTCAGGGACGCCTGGGTGGCTCAGTTGGTTAAGCGGCTGCCTTCAGCTCAGGTCATGATCCCAGCGTCCTGGGATCGAGTCCCACATCGGGCTCCTTGCTTGGTGGGGAGCCTGCTTCTCCCTCTGCCTCTGCCTGCCACTCTGTCTGCCTGTGCTCGCTCACTCTCTCTCTCCCTCTCTCTCTGACAAATAAATAAAATAAATTTAAAAAAATTTAAAAAGAAATAAAGCCCATGTCACGTTACCTCCAAGTCTTGCTCTGATGGAAATGTCTGGTATTGCCCTGGAATTCCATCTCCTGTCCTGTTTTAGTTCTTCCAATAAAATGGTTCGTCTTTTCAGTGTTGTTTGAAATCCTGTATCTGGCCTGGGAACTCGATGTTGTGGTTTCACATCACTGAAGTCCACTAGACTTGGTATGGTTCTGCCAATGCCAGGTTTTAAGTCAGCATCACCACCAGGACTCAAAAACCCTGAACAGGAATCACCCAAGGGCACATCATCCCGAAGTGGAAATAATGGATAATCTCGCCCATATGGTGGGGGATAAGGATAGTGTAAATGGTAGTCCGGCAAGACTGAAGGGGGATAAGGGTGAAATTTAAGAAAAGTAGGGTTGCATTTCTTTTCAATTCTGCCATAGTTATGTCTGTCTTCAACTCCCTTCACAAAAGGCATGTTCATTTTCCTTAAGAGATTATAGTAGTGTGGGTAATCTGTATTCTCAACAGCCTTTTTACCTGAAAGGATGGACCTTTCAGAGATACTTATCTTTCCAGGGGTGTACTGTGAATCCATATCCATGGCCTTTCTCTTTAGACTTTTGGGTGACTGCAAACTAACTGCTTCTGATGACTCCTTTCTATTTAACTATAAAACTCACTATTTGCAGTAATTGAGGTTTGGTTAATCTAACATAAAGTTACTGAACTGGTTTTCTAAATATTGATAGTTGTTGTTTTTTTTTTAAGGCAAATATCTTTTCTCTACCAAAAGAAGTATAGGACAGTAAGGGACCAGGACAGAAAAACAAAACAAAACAAAACCAAGAGAGTCCTTGTTGCTTGGCAACAGCTAGAACTCTAACACATTGGACTATTTATATGTCATAATTTAAGTCTTAGGAAAAACAAAAATAGCCTTGTTAGTAATATTTTCATGATAGTTTTCTTCCCACTGTCCATTTGTTACTTATTTTCAAATGTTTCCATAAGTTGATATTTTATAAGTAAATGATATTCATTAGAGTACAAAGCAGTTAATCAAGGGAGAATGTATTTTTAAAGTATATATCTGACAAAAAAAAATAAGTATTTACCTTATAGATACAATAAATTACAAAACTCACTACCTAAATAAATGTAAACTTGAATGCAGTGCAAAGAATGAACAGGTCTTATACTCAGTTAACCTATTTTTTAAGAAAAATAAGTAACTAATAGTCAAAATACAATTCATTTTTCAAATGCCCTAAATTACTTTACCTTTTGGCTACCAATGTATAGAATAAGACCAATGGGATTTTTGAACCCATTTCAGAAAACTACAATAAGGTATAAGCTATTAGCTCACATGTAAAAAAAAATTATTGTATTGGTCATTTAAAAGCTCATTTCAGTGAGATAATTTGGACTTGCATGAAAACTGCTACCACAGGAATTATAAATATTGGAATTTGGGCACAGGGCTCACACCAACCCTTCTGGAGTAAAACAAAACCAAACCCAAAACAAAACCTATGCAAACATGAATGAGAAACCTAGTTGCGTATTTCCAGCATTTGGCTTTCCCTCTTTAGATCCACAGCACACATGAAGTACAATCTCCAGCTTAACATCCTACTCTTGGGTTGAATGTTAGGAATTTACACAGTGCATGAAGGTAGGAGGGACTGATAAACTTCTCAATGGCAGAAATAAAAAATCAATGACAGTCAAAAGTCCATTTGGTATTGCAGGGTTACCTGGCCATACAAATTAAGAGGAGCTTTAGCAGGTTTATACCTAGACATAGCGATTGAGCACTATTCAGTAAAATATGTGCTCAAAGGAACTGCAAGATCTTGACCAAAATGCTGGCTAGATCCAAGCCAAACTAAAACATGCTCAAACACAGTAAACTTATTTTTTTTTAAGATTTTATTTATTTTAGAGAAAGGAGAGACAGAAGAGAGGCAGAAGGAGAGGGAGAATCTCAAGCAGACCCCATCAACCCACCCTCCCCGCCTCCTGCAGGGACTGATCCAGGATGCTGACCTCATGACCTGGGTGAAAGCCAAGAGTCTGAGGCTTAATCAGCAGCTCCACCCAGGGGCCCCTCGAGCACAATTTAATTCAGAACCTTACACAGATTAGAAAGAATTTCCAAAGATGTAGATCTACTCAGTGGAATAAACCATGCTGCACAGTTTACCAAACAGTTAATGTAAGGGCCTGGTTAGCCAGAGGGAGCCATTTTGTTGTTTATGCAGTAAACTTAGATTGACCCTGCCCCTCCCAGAGGAACTTATTTGCAGAGCCCAGATACAAGGGTGGGTCAGGCCAGGTGGAGACATCCAATCAGTGGGGCTCGCATATATCTACTAGGGTGAATTGTAATTCAATTGGCCTAACCTGACTGTGCAGTTTTCTCCATGTACTGCAAGCTCATTGGCCACCTGTGTACAGCCCCGCTAAACTACCTCTATAAAAGTAAGTCTGTGAGGCTGGGAGGGGTCGCCTCTTTGCAAGGGCCGGCCCTGACCGATCAATTTGATTCTCAATGCTTGGAGCAAAATAAAGCTTTGCTTGACCGTCGCTTTTATCAGTCTCGTTCCTTTGATCCCGGACCCTAACATGTTAACACATGCATAAAAAGAGCCAGAGAACTCAAGGAACGTCCTGGTCCCAGTCCTGGTCCAGAAAGAGGCCTTATTCCTTTCTGCTCATTCTTTCCTTCCTTCTTTTTGTGCTCTTTCCCTCTTTTTAAAATTCATCAGACCTGGATGCGTACTGTATGAGTGATCCTGGACTTCTAGGATCAAGTCCCACATCAGGCTCCCAGCTCCTTGGGGAGTCTGCTTCTCCCTCTGACCTTCTCTCTCATGCTCTCTCTCACTCATTCTCCCTCAAATAAATAACTAAAATCTTTAAAAAAAAAATAAAATCAAAATTGCTGACTACAAACAGCATAGAATTTACCTTAAAAAAAAAACAAAAACAAAAACAAACAGACGAGACCCTGGCCTCCAAGGGCCAGCGGTCAGACAGCAGGGGCCGAGCGGGCTGCAATCCGCACACACACACACCCGAAGGCCTTGGACCTTCCGGATACACAACCAAACAAGGGAGGCGGTCGGGGAGGCGGTCAGGCTGTCCACTTTAAACCCTCTCCCGGAACAGGGCGCCTCTGGCGAAGGGTCCCGCCGGTCTCCCGGGGCGAAGGGAGCAGCGCACGTCACCGCGGGGCATTCTGTATCCAGCACGCACACCCCATTCTTCACTGCAGCGGCTCCCACTGGCGCTCGTCCCTGGGTGGTAGCTGACCCCGCGGAGCCCATCCTTCCCGCTGCAGGGCCGCCGACGCGCGATCCTCCCACCACGTCCCGGCTGGGAACGCGGGCAGGGGGCTTCACGTCCTCCTGGAACTTGGGAGTAAAAGGCGATTTCCCAGGCCCAGCGTGGCACCCTGGTCAACGTCCTCTGCTCGGCCCACGAGGCCGCTCTCCGGGGCCACCGTCCTCCTTTCAGCCGCACTGCCTCGCGCGCACTTAGCCCCCACTCAGGTGCCACCCATCCCCGGAGTACAGCGGGTTAGCCGGGGACGTCGGGGGCCAGGCAAGCCCCGCACTCGGTTCGCACCGGCCGCTGTTCGGGGCGGACCTCGCTCATGAAGCCCGGTCAGCCGGCTCCGGAAATGGCCTCCCAAGCCCACGAACGCGCACCCCAAGGGAAGGGCGCGGGCGGCGGGGTCCGTGGCGCTTCTCCAGCACCAGAACCTTTAGCAGGGCCTCCTGAGCGGCGCCCGGGTCCCAAAGGCCCCGTCACGGATCGGCACAGAGGGCGGAGCGGTAGCCTCCGGTTGGCGTCGAGAGACGCGGTCCGTCCCTACCCTCGCCCCCGCCCCGGCGGAAGTGGCGGCCCGTGCTTCCGGCCTTCCTTCCGGTCCACAGCCCGCCGACTTCCGGCGGGCAGGTGGGCGCGCGCCGCCTAACGACCTTCGGTGCCCACGGTCGGCAGGCGGCGGCGGCGAGTGAATGGAGGCCTCGGCCCCCGGCCGGCGGCGGCGGCGGGGCTGGCGGCGGGCTCCGGTCGCGGGCTCCCCGCTCTTCCGGGCCGCGGTCGTCGTCCTGCTCTCCGCCTTCGTGGCGCGGGCGTCCCCGTCAGGTGAGGCGTCGGCGCCGCCGCCTCGGGCTCCGCGGGGCCGCCCCTCCCGCCCGGCCCCGCAGCGCCACCTGTCGGTCGCGGTTATAAAATGCGGAGACGTTTTCTGCCGCCCTTCGTGTCCTCCCGGTGTCCCGCGAAGTGCCGTCCTGCTTGCAGACGTGCTTCAGATACGCGCGCACACGCGCGGGGCGGAGGGTTCAGCCGCCGCCGGGTGACCGGGAAGGTTTGGGCTGCACTGTTGTGTGCTCACGTGCTAGGCTTTGTGGAAATAAAGTGTCTCCCAGGGTGGCATAACAGAACTCCCGAGAAATTTGGTCGGAATGCCAAAAATGGCGCAAAGCAGGAGAGACGAGAGCGCTTCTCCGGAACCGTAAACGTAGGAGGATGTGGACGAGCGCGTGGGAGGAGGAGGGGGGAGGGCGGTGGAGTGGAGCCGTGGTCTGGGCGTCGGGCTCCTGAGTTCGGTTCTAAGTAGGGGATGGCGGGTGCGGGAGGGGTCCTCCCTGGCCACAGTCCGCGGCCGGGAGTGGGGGGTGTGCTGGCTTCCGGCCCCAGCACAAGGGCAGACCTGAGGACGGCCGACCTAGCCTAAGTGGCGATACCTTAATTCTGAAGCGCCGACTCGGAAGGACCGATGTGCACGTAGCGGTTCCCAGGCCGTACCGCCTGCCGTGCGGTCCCTGCCACACCGCTGTGGGCCCGAAACGTGCTCTCGGCGTGCGGGTGAGGAAAGCGGAGGTTCCGGAGTCTAAGGCGGCTTTCCCGAGGTCAGGGAGGGGGCTCCTGACGTTCAGGACACCCGCCTCCCTCCCTGTTGAATGCCCTTTGGGTGGATGCTTCGTTCCGTTTTTTAAAGTGCTCGCACCGCTGGGTCCGTGCACGCTCTCATTCAGCAACGGTGGAAGAGCCTCAGTGTATCATACTTAACTATCGTTATTTAGTTTGTCGTACTGCACGGTGCTTGGTGCGGATTCCTGATACGTTGACAGAAACATCGATCCTGCTATGGAGGGATCCGCCTATCAGTGGGGCTTATAATCTAGCGAAAAGTCAGCTTACATACATTATATGCATGTGTAAGAACTGTAAGGTAATGCAGTGTAGACTGTCCGGAGAGAGGCGCTGGTGAAGGAAGGAAGGGCTATGAGAAGTGGTGAGGACAGACAGAAGGTGTGCGGGAAGAGGGTCTGGAAGCTGGGGGGATTGGTTCCAAGTGGTGGTAGAAAAAGTCCCGAGGTGAGATGCAGTAAGGACATCCGTGAGTAGGTCAGTTTCACCGGGGCGCGGGGGAGAGTGGTCGGAGGGGAGATGCCGGATGTTGGGAGGGGGTGACTTAAGGTCCCCCTCCGCCCGAGATCAAGTATACTGCGATCCTCTACCGTTTGATATCTTGGAATTCCTAAGGAGGCAGGTTGCTGATAATTTCTTTTCGTTTTCGATAGTTGGATACTTGATTCGATTACCGAGAGGTTTTCATTTGACCCAAGACGCCGTGAAAATAGTGGGATCATCAAATTTTCCAGGTATTAATAAATAGATGTTCAGTACTTTTAAGAAAGTATTTAGTGTTTGTTTAAATTTTATCAGTCTTGTCCAAAAGGCTAATGTTCCCCAGACATCCCAGTCTCCTAAGGCCTTTTCCTTCTATGGGATGGATTACGGTTGTTGCCCTATGGTTTGGTTGATCCGGCTCTGATTCTGTTCGCGGTAACTGCTTAAGTGTGTGAAAATAATTCTCTAGAAGTTAATTAAAGTTGTCTAGTGTTCCTGCTTGTTATTATACGATTGTTATAATAACATATATATATTGTAACTATGATGTGGTTATGTATGGTTATTAATAAACATATGTAGTTGAAATAATGTTAAAATATTTTTCAGATGGGATCTGTATTATAAAGGTTTGGGATTCATAAGCTTTTCCAGTAGTCATCTGGGAGGCATAGTAACTAAAACTTTCTTGGTGGTGGTTTGTTTTGTTTTGTTTTCTGAGGTAAATTTGCATGCTTAAAATTCCTCCTTTTTTTAAAGATTTTATTTATTTATTTGACACAGAGAGAGGGATAGTGAGCAAGAGCACAAGCAGGGGAAGCGGCAAGCAGGTGGGCAGAGGGAGAGGGAGAAGCAGGCTCTCCCCCAGGACGCTGGGATCATGACCTGAGCTGAAGGCAGATGCTGAACTGACTCTGAGTCACCCGGGTGCCCCAAAATTCCTCCTTTGAAGTGAACATTCCAGTAGTTTTTAGTATATTGCAATGACTTAGTACACTGCAAGGTTTTGCAACGATCACTGTGTGATACCGCAGCATTTTGATAGCTCCAAAAAGAAATGCCGTGGCCAGTGAGCAATCAGTCTCCAGTCCCTGGAAACCACTAGTATACTTTCTGTCTCTATGAATTTCACTGTTCTGGACATGTTATGTAAGTGGAGTCATACATGGTGTGGTGCTTTGCATTTGGCTGCTTTCACCGAGTGTAGTGTTTTTGAGTTTATTCATGTCATACTCCATTTTATGGCTGAATAACATTCCATTGTATGGACACACCACTGTCTGTGTATCTGTCAGTTGATGGATTTTTGGTAGTTCCCACTTTCTGGCTGTCACGAACATTGCTGTTACCACCATTCCTGAAGAAGTTTGTGTGTGAACCTACATTTTCAATTCTCCTGAATATATACCTAGTACATAGAGTAGCTAACTCTGTTTAACATTCTGGGGAACTGCCAAACTATTTTTTAAAGAGTCTTTACAACTTTACTTTCAGACCAGCAATGTGTGAGGATTCAGATTTTATAGCATCCTCGCCCACATTTGTTACCGTTTATCTTTTTTTATTACACCCATCCCAGTGTGTGTGAAGTGGATCTTCAGGTGGTTTTGTTTTGCATTTCCACAATGTCTAATGATGTTTAAGACCTTTTTATGTGTGTAATGAATGTTTGGTTATCTTCTGTGCAGAAATATCTGTTCAAGTCCTTTACCCATTTTTTAATTGAGTGTTTTATTATTGAGTTGGAAGTTATTTTTAATACATTCTGGATTCTAAACCCTTATTAGATATTTTATTTACAGATATTTTCTCCAATTCTATGGATTGTGTTTTCACTTGAAAATTTTCTTTTTAATTTTAAACTTTTAATTCTAGCATACTTAACATGAAGTGTTATATTAGTCTCAGGTGTACAATATAGTGATTCAACAATTCTGTGCATTACTTAGTGCTCATCACACACGATAAGTGTGCTCTTAATCTCCTTCACCTATTTCCTCCATCCCTCCACCCATCTCCCCTCTGGTAACCATCTGTTTGTTTCTTCTGTGTAGTCAAGAGTCTGTTTCTTGGTTTGCCTCCATTCCTTTTTTTCCTTTGTCCATTTGTAAACAGCCCAAATGTCCATCAGTTGGTGAAAAGTTAAAGAAGACGTGGTGTGTGTGTATATATATATTACACAATGGAGAATTACTCTGCCATAAGATCTTGCCATTTGCAATGACAGGGATGGAGCTAGAGTGTATTATGCTGTGGGAAATAACTCAGAGAAAGACAAACACTGTATGATTTCATTCAGGTGGAATTTGAGAAACAAATGAATAAATGTGTTTCATGGTTTTAATAGTGTCCTTTAAAACACACATTTTAAACTGATAAAGTCTGATTTCTATTTTGTCCTTTGGTACTAGTGTGTAGGTGTTGTATCTCAGAAATAGTTGCCTACTCAACAGTCAAAGTTTTACTCCTTTATTTTTTAGAAGAAATTCATAGTTTCAGCTATTACATTTAGGACTTTGATCCATTTTAGATTAATTTACAAGCTTGAGGTCAAACCTCATTCTTTTGCTTGTGGATATCCAGTTGTTCCAGCACCACATTTGTTCAAGATATTTTTCTTTCCCTGTTGAATTTTCTTGGTGCCCTGCTGAGAAGCAGTTTGCCATAGATGTTTGGGCTTTTTTCTGGACTCTAAATTTTATATCATTGATCTGTCCTTATGCCAGTACCATACTGTCTGGATTTCTTTTGCTTTAAAGTAGGTTTAGAAATCAATAAGTATGAGTCCTTCAAATTCACTCTTTCTCAAGATTGTTTTGGTTATGCTGAGTCACTTGCAACTCCATATTTTTTTTAAATTTTTATTTATTTATTAGTGAGAGAGAGAGAGAGAGAGCGAGCACAGGCAGACACAGTGTCAGGCAGAGGGAGAAGCAGGCTCCCTGGCGAGCAAGGAGCCCGATGTGGGACTCGATCCCAGGACGCTGGGATCATGACCTGAGCCGAAGGCAGCTGCTTAACCGACTGAGCCACCCAGGCGTCCCAACTCCATATTAATGCTAGAATCAGGTTGTCCATTTCTGCAGAAAAGCCCATTGGGATTTGAGTAGGGATTGTGTTGAAGTGTAGATCAATTTTGGGAGTACTGCCAACTTAACCATATTAACTTTTCCAATTCATGAGCTTGGGAGTATCTTTCCATCTACTAAGATCTACTTTAATTCCCCTCAGTGTTGTTTTATAGCTTCTGGTGTACAAGTCTTGCACCAGTTTTGTTAAATTTATTCCTAAATATTTTATTCTTTTTGATGCTGTTGTAAATGAAAAGGTTTTATTTAGGTTTTGGATTATTCATTGCTATTATATAGAAATACAATTCAGTTTTTCAAATTGTTGTATTCTGTCACCTTCCTGAATCATTTATTAGCTTTTTTTTTTTTTTATTGCCAGTTGCTACAGCTAGAACCTTTGTTTCACTACTGATGATAACAGATATCCTTGTCTCTTACTCCTGATCTTAGATGGGGGAAGGTTTCAGTCTTTCAGTATCAAATATGACCTTATCTGTGAGTTTTTTGTAGGTGGATTTTATCAGATTGAGAAATTCCCTTCTGTTCCTAGTTGTTGATGCTTTTATTGTGAAAAGATGTTGGATTTTGTCAAATCCTTTTCCTGAAAACATTGAGTTGATTGTGTGTTTTCTGTCCTTAGTTCTATAGATATATAATTTGGTATTACATTGATTGATTTTTTTTATTTACATTGATTTTTTGTATTTTGAACAAGACATGCAACCCTGGGATAAATCTTGATTATGATGCATAGTTCTTTTTCATGCTGCAGGATTGCCTGCTACTATTCTGAGGATTTTTATGTCTGTATTCATAAGGGAAATTGTTCTGTAGTTTTCTTATGTTGTCTTTGTCTGATTTTGGTTTTAGGGTACTAGTGGCTTCATAGAATAAGTTGGGACATGTTCCCTCTTTTTTTTTTTTAAGAGTTTATGAAGTGTTGTTAATTTGACTTTACTTGTTTGATGAAATTCACTAGTGAATTCACGTGGTGCTGGACTTTTCTTTGTAGGAAGATGTTTAATTATTAATTCAGTCACTTACTCAGACATTGTTTTCATTATGGTTTCTGATGAGAAATAAGCTACTAATTTAAGGATCACGTGTATGTAACAAGTTGCTTCTCTTGCTGCTTTCAAGAGTCTGTCTTTCTGGACTTTAACAGATGACTATGATGTCTCTAGGTATGGATTTCTTTGAATCTATCCTAGTTTGAGTTCATTGAGCTTCTTTGATATGTAGATTCATGCTTTTCATCAGTTTGGGGAAGTTTTTCATTATTTCTTCAGCTATTCTTTGTACGTTTTTACTCTCTACCCTTCTGTGGAACTTGTATTATGCATACAGTGTTGTGCTGGGTGGTTTCCCACAGGTCTCTAGGTACTGTTCATTTACCTTTAGTTTTTTTTTTTTTCCTTCTTTCTTAGACTGGATAATTCCAAATTGATTTATCTTGAGGTTTTCTGATTCTTTTTTTCTGCCAGCTTAGGTCTGCTTTTAATTCTTATAGTGAGTTTTTCAATTCAGTTATTGTACTTTTTAATGCAGAATTTCTTTTGGGTTCTTTTTTTAATAACTTCTGATTCTTTATTGATATTCTTTGGAGAGAAATCATTTTCATACTTTTTGTTAGTAATTTAGACATAATGTTCTTTGATCATATTTAAAATAACTGATTTAACTTTTCTTTTTCAACATTTCTTTGGCTATTTGGGGTCTTTTCTGTTTCCGTACAAATTTTAAGGTTATTTGTTCCAGCTCTGTGAGAAATGTTGGTGGTATCTTTAAAGAATTTATCAAACTTAACACCCAGAAAACAAATAATCCAGTCAAGAAATGGGCAGAAGACATGAACAGACACTTCTCCAAAGACATACACATGAAAAAATGCTCCATATCACTTGGTATCAGGGAAATACAAATCAGAACCACAAAGAGACATCACCTTATACCAGTCAGAATGGCTAAAATTAACAAGTCAGGAAACAATAAATGTTGACGAGGATGCAGAGAAAGGAGAACCCTCCTCTTACACTGTGGGTGTGAGTGAAAACTGGTACAGCCACTCTGGAAAACAATATGGAGGTTCCTCAAGATGTTAAAAATAGAGCTACGCTATGACCCAGCAGTTACACTACTGGGTATTTACTACCCAAGATACAGATGTAGTGAAAAGCATATGCACCCCAATGTTCATAGCAGCAATGTCCACAATAGCCAAACTGTGGAAGGAGCCAAGATGTCCTTCACCAGATGAATAGATAAAGAAGATGTGGTTCATATATGCAGTGCAATATTACTCAGTCATCAAAAAGGATGAATACCTACCACTTGCACCCAACATGGATGGAACTGGAGGGATTAGGCTAAGTGAAATAAGTCAGTTAGGGAAAGACAATTATATGGAAAGACACTCATATGTGGAACATAAAAAATAGTGCAGAGGATCATAGGGTTAGGGAGGGAAACCTGAAGGGGAAGTCATCAGAGAGAAAAACCATAAGAAACTCTTAACTCTAAGAAACAGAGTTGCTGGAGGGTAGATGGATGGAGGAATGGGATAATTGGGTGATGGGCATTAAGGAGGGCATATAATGTGATGAGCACTAGGTATTATATGCAGCTGATAAATTATTGAACACTACATCTGAGACTAACAATGTACTATATGTTGGTTGATCGAACTCAAATTTAAAAAAATGAATTTAAAAAAATGAAATGATTTAAAGTATTTGTTCAGTAAGTCCAAAATTGGGTTTCCTCAGGGACAATTTCTGTTGGTTGCTTTTATTTTCCCTACCTATGACAATACTTTCTTGATTTTTTGCATGTTTCATGTTTTTAGTCAAAAGCTAGACTTTTAAAGCAATTTAATATGGCAACTCTGGAGATCAGGTATGAATGTTATTAGTGTCTGTTGTTACTGTTGGTTTAATGTTTTTTCTGAACTAATTCTTTAGTTTCATTGTCATTTGTAATATGTAGCCACTGAAGTCACTGCTCAGTTAGCCTAAGCTGATAACTGGATGGAGATTTTATTGATACCTGGAACTAGTTAGTCTCCTAGTCTTTGCTGAGGGTCTTTGTGTGCTTGTGTGGTACACTCTCAGCATTTAGCCAGGCATTGATTACTTTGTCCTTCACTAGTCTGCTCTGCAGAGCATCAATTTCAGCCAGAGGTGAGAACTTACATTCTGTCCTGACTAAGCATGCCGGTCTTGGGCATGTGCATGTGGCCTTCTATTTACCCAGGGGTGTGTTAGAACTTTTCAGAGCTCCTATGGACTTGTCATTCCCAGCTTTTCCTCTTTTTTTTTTTTCCTTCAGATTTTATTTATTTATTTATTTGACAGACAGAGATCACAAGTAGGCAGAGAGGCAGGCAGAGAGAGAGGAGGAAGCAGGCTCTCTGCTGAGCAGAGAGCCTGATGTGGGGCTCGATCCCAGGACCCTGAGATTATGACCTGAGCCGAAGGCAGAGGCTTTAATCCACTGAACCACCCAGGCGCCCCCCCCCCCCAGCTTTTCCTCTTAAGCATTTTGTTTAGCCTGTTTTACCCTAAGTGTTACCTTCTGCATCTGGCATTTGCAAAGTTAAAAGAAAGCCTCTAGTTATTTTTGAAAAATACTCTTTGAGAAAAGGTTTTGTACAGTGGTTGTGCTCCGAGTTAAATCAAGTGAAGACAGCCTTTGAGTGGTATCTTCTTGGAAACTGCCAGAGAGGTCAAATAATGACAGTTCTTTGGGAAGGAGGCTTTGAAGTCCCTCCAACCCGGTCTGCCCCTCTAGTGGCTGCCAGGATGCTGGTTCTTACAGTGACTGGCATGGTGTTATCAGAGCTAAGGCCGACTGGGGAGGGACAGGTGAGGGAGATGGGAATGGGGGAACTTACAATGCTAGGAGCCCCAAGGCCTCCTACCAGAGACTGGGTGGGTTAAACAACAAAATTTATTGTCTCCCAGTTCCGGAGGCCAGAAGCTCAGTCCTGGAGGTGGAGTTGATTGTGCCTGAGGGCTGTGAGGGAAGGGTCTGTTGCAGTTCTCCTTCCTTGGCTCCTGGGTGGCCATCTTCATCCTGTGTCTCTTCACATCACGTACCCTCTGTATTTGTATGTCTCCAGATTATCCCCTTTCATAGGACACCAGTCACTGGATTTGGACTCACCCTAATGACTCATCTGAAGTTTATTACTTTTGTGAAGACAGACTGTGTCCAAATATGTTCACATTCTGAGGTACAGGGATTAGGGCTCAAACGTATGCATTTGGAGAGAGGCATAATTCAGCCCATCCATGCTAAGATTCAGTTGTTTTTCTTGAATAAGTTTTTCACTGGTTGTCACAAGTCTTTAATTAATTTCCAGAATTCTGAAAATGTTGATCCTGAGAATTTCCGCCAGTTTTTGTATTACCTTTATGAGGGAGATAATTTTTTAGAGTTCCTTCCTCTGCCATTTTCACTGCTATCACAGCTTTTGTTTTAGAACTACAACCTTTAAGCCTAAATTATAAAATAGACCCATGATAAATAGAGAGAACAAACTCGGGTGCAAGAGGAGAGGCAGATGGGGGGAATGAGCAAAATGGGTGAAGGGGAGTGGTAGATATGGGCTTCCAGTTATGGAGTGAATATGTCATGGGGATGAAAGGCCCAGCACAGGGAATGTAGTCAGTGGTGTTGTACAAGCATTGTATGGTGATGGATGGGAGCTACACCTGTACTGAGCACAGCATAGCGTAGACTGGTTGATTCACCGTGTTGTGCACCTGAAACTGATGTGACCTTATCGGTACACTTCATTTAAAAAAAATAAACATGAACTACAGAAAAAAAAAGACTGTTCTGGGAGTTTACTTTTAACTATATTAATGGTACACGTCAATATGAGGATAAATTGGCATATTTAAAATTATCTTATTATGGTATTATGTCTAACTGTATATCTTTTGCTGGCATCTGAGCATATTCCCCACAACGGCCTTGTTTGATTATCGATTAACTTCTATTTATTGTTGTCTAAATGTCTTCTTTTTTATTACATGGCTTAATGCATTATTATTGATGTATAGGGGCATTATTTACTTCTGTATGTTGATCTTGTATTAGGAAACTTCTGGGTTCAGTTATATTTTCTTTGATTTAAACATGTACAGAGGTTAGTGGAGGCTAGAGGAAGGGCAGAGTAGGAAGGATATACCTGTGCTGAGTTTCCACAGATGAGGAGGCATTTAGATAACTCCCTGAGTAAAGCCACGCAGGAGTGGTTCAGTGTGCTGCTTTAGGGCAGGCTGAGCAGGCATGCTCAGGGCAAATGGTAGGAGAAGAGGTGTAGTAAGAGTTATATAAAAGACAGATCGTGCCCAGAAGAGCCAGTAAGTCATGCTGAGGAAGGACAACTGTATACATTACACAGGTATCCAGGAAGTTAGAAGAAAGAAGTGGAAATTAACTGAGGCGAGTAGGAAAAAAATAAAAGGAGGAATTAATGAAAGAGACCAGAGAAGAACAGTGGGTTTAATGGAACCAAAAACTGTCTTTGGAACAGTTAGTAGATGGGCTTTTGACAAATGTTTCATGAGTATCAGAAGTACAAAAAGTATTATGAATAGATAAAGGTATGCTGAACTTTATAAATTAAAACAATACTTTGAATAATTTTATGCTACATAAACTTTAAATGAACAAGTCTAGTAAAATATAAATGTCTAAAACAGACTTGATTAAGTTACGTGTTAGACTAATAATTACGTTTTCATTGGTAATCAAAAATTTGTTTTCCAACTTTTCCCCATTGCCAAAAACAAAAAAAGTGTACCAGGCTAAACAGGTTTGTTTTCCAAGGACAAAAAACACTTTCCATATTCTTTCAGAGAAAATTTATAGGAGAAAATCTGCCCAGTTCACTTTATGTGGCTATTATAACTTTAGAGACCTTTCTTAATAATATTAAATTCTGGGGTGCCTGGGTGGCTCAGTGGGTTAAAGCCTCTGCCTTCGGCTCAGGTCATGATCCCAGGGTCCTGGGATCGAGCCCCACGTCGGGGCTCTCTGCTCCACGGAGAGCTTGCTTCCTCCTCTCTCTCCCTGCCTGCCTCTCTGCCTACTTGTGAACTCTGTCTGTCAAATAGATGAATAAAATCTTTAAAAAAAAATTAAATTCTGAATAACTTTGAAATTGGATACTGAAATTGGAAAAGGACAAAGGATAGTATAACAATGACACACAATTGTATTTCTGAATAGAGGTATACTATCCAAGGAATAATATTTGCAAATTGAATCTAACCATATTTATTTGTTTTTTTTTAAAGATATATTTATTTATTTGAGAGACAGAGGGGAAGAGAGTGCATTCAGCTGGGGAGAGGAGTGGCAGAGGGAGAGAATCTCAGCAGACTCCCCTCTGAGTGGAAGCCCCATGTGGGGCTTGATCTCATGACCCATGAGATCACGACCTGAGCTGAAACCACTTAAAGGGCTGAGCCACCCCGGTGCCCCCTGAATTTAGCAATACTTAAATAAAAGAGCATCATCAGTTAGAATTATTCCAGGAAAGCAATACTTTTATCAAACATTTCATTAAAGTATTCAAGAAAAAAAATGATCACCTCATTCAATATAGAAAAAAATTTGTTAAAATTCAACCAGTTAATGATAAAAACAAATAACTAAGAGTATAGGGGAGCTTTCTTAATCTATTTAAGAATATCTATCTAAAAGCTACATTCAGTAAACGGGATGCTGTATGGTGAAACTTTAAAGTTAAAGTCTCTTTAAAGTTAAGAAAAATTTCAGTTCTCAAGTACAGTTTTTGTTTTACTGGATCACAGAAAACCCTATTTAGTGAATCAGTGAGGGGACAGCATGCAATTACTGAGGAGTTACAGAACCTTTTCTGAAAGCTTACTTATTGTGTAAATTCAAAATAATTGAATTTTTACTGTATTCCTTTTGTATCTCCTAAAGAATACTATTTTTGCCTGTTTAATGATCAGTATTCTTTAAATTTTGAAGCAAAGTGGGAGGGGCACCTGGGGAGCTCAGTCGGTGTCTGTCTTTGGCTCTGGTCATAATTTCTGGTCTCTGGGATCAAGCCCCACCAGGGGCTCCCTGCTAAGCAAGGTGTCTACTTCTGCCCCTCTCTCTGTCCCTCCCTCTGCTTGTGCTTGCTCTCTCAAATAAATAAATAAACAGGTCTCCAAAAAAGTGAGAAAAATGCTTAATAATTAAAATTATAGCATGTATTTATTGACTTTTTAATCATTTAATTTTTAAGTTCAGTACTTTGTGTCACATCACTGTGAATAATCTATTATTCCTCTAATCTAAATGATTTTATTGATTCCTTTCAGTTCTGGTAGCTTTGCAAAACTAAGATAAAGTCTTAATAATTTGTAATTGTCTTAATTCTTTGTAAATAAAATAATATTCTGAGAGTTAGTATAATGAACTCTTCATAAAAGACCAATGCATTATTTTCAGATTGAGACACACACACCCCCAAATAAAATGCATGTGTGTATTTTGATTGTTAGTTAATACATGGAATGTGAAGAAATTTAGTTTTTATCAAGTGATTGCAATAACCCAAAGAAAAGTTATGAAAACATACAGCCCGAACTACAAAAATGTGAGGCATTTTAGAGCATGAAAGAATATAAAATACTATTGGAACATTTTAATGTTGTATTTTCAGTGAAAGTATATGTTATGCTTCATCAAAAGAGTCCACACGTGTTATGTGTAACGCCACGACTGCGAAATTCGGAAATGATAGATCCATCGTTCCAATGGCATGGGCCAAGAGGAAAAATTATTTCAGGTAGGCTTTTGTTTCACTTATCATAATTACATTAATATATCTGAAATTTATGCAGAACAAAGAGAATATTCGTATCTCTTACATAGGTATATGTTTCCTCAAGTTTTTTTGTTTTGTTTTTTTTCCCCCGGTGATTCCCTTTGGAGTGAGAGTCTCAGTGTGTGTGGAGTTCTCTTGGCAGCTGTATTCCACAAAAATGTGACTTTTTTTAAAAGTTACTAATGTCATTTTCGTTACCCCAGCCAAACTTTTCTTAGTCAAGTGTATATGAAGAAGCAGATATAATTCCGGTTTTTGTTAAAAATACAAACGAACGGGACGCCTGGGTGGCTCAGTTGGTTGGACGACTGCCTTCGGCTCAGGTCATGATCCCAGAGACCCGGGATCGAGTCCCGCATTGGGCTCCCAGCTCCACAGGGAGTCTGCTTCTCCCTCTGACCTTCTCCTCGCTCATGCTCTCTCACTGCCTCTCTCTCAAATAAATAAATAAATTCTTTAAAAAAAAAAATACAAACGAACCCTTTGAGCTACAGATGTACAAATAGGGTTTTGTTTTTTTTCTGCAGCCCCACTTTGGGACAACTTGAGAGTTTATTCGTAGTTAGAGTCTTATATTTTCTGGTTTTCTATTTCTTTCTGACTAAAATCCATGCTAATGTGGATTACACTTGGATTAAATATTATTATCCATTAAAGAAAAAAAGACTAAATTTAACATTGAGTATTTTAGTATTAAACACATGCATTTAGATAAGCTGCATGGTTTGACCATGATTGTGTATTAATATGTTCTTGGTGCTGTGCTTACAAAAGAGGGACCGTAGTACTCAGGTGCTCATCTGGAGGAGAAGGGAGACTTGAAACCCTGGATAGTTGCCTTACAGTTTTCAACACACTTTTGAGAAAGCAGGCTCTTACTGTCATGAAGATATTTCTTTCCACATAGAGACTACTATTGGTATGACTGATGTGATCAACATTTTCTCTATTCCACTTATTTTGTTGCTTTGAAATGCATATCTTACTTTTATTCTAATTTTTCATTTGCTAAAAGCTGATTTGTTTTTGCAGCACAATTTAAAAAAATATTAATTAGCTTAGCTTTTCTTGTTTTCAGCCTTGGTGAATATCCAGCTTAATGAATTTTCATCCTAAAGATCTGTTCAATGAAACACCTAATTATTTTTGCATCCTTTCTGAGGAAGTTTTCTTTATTGCTCTATTCACCACATTTATTTATTTATTTATTTTCTTTCTTTCTTCCTATCCTTTTGGTATTTTGAGAGAGTGCCTCTGTACAAAAGCCTTCAGGTTTATTTTGTTATGTTGGTTGGGGGAAAGCAGTTTATTCATATCAGTATTTGCTCAGGAAACAGTCATTGGAAGTATTTGTTTTGTAATATGTTGATTCACATTTTTATATACTTGAATGATCTCAGCTGTATATTTCTACAATATTTATGCGGATTCTAAAGTAGCTTAGAATTAAAGAAGTACTCCTCTCTTTGGGTGAGGTGGTCCTTCAAAGTGAACTATTCAGGTCTTAATTAGGGAGTGGCCACTTGGTGGGTACCATTGCACTAGGCTTTGTGGGAAATTCGAAGATCAAACCTAGCATCTCTGCCTGACTGTAGTAATGCAGGAGGAGGGGATTAGCAGAGATCAGTAACAGAAATCCTGAGACTGTGCACTTATAAATCCATGAAATGGGCCAAGTATAAAAACATCCAGTACTGAAAATGTAATCAGATTTTATTTTTACTGCTCTATAATAGTAGCACATAATATCATGCAAACATGTGTGTTAAATATATTTTATGTATGGTGTTAAAACTCTGTAAGTTCAAAACCAGAAGTGTTTAAGTATTGTTCTGTTGTAACAAATGTTACTCCTTTGATTTGGAGATTGAAATCTGAAACATTTTCTTCTCTAAGATGCCATGCCAGTCTTATAGTTTATCTTGCAAAATATATGATGGAATTTTGACTTCTTCAACTAGGAGCAATAATTTATTTTACTCCCTTTCATAGTGTAAAATAGATGTTGAAAAATGTAGTTATAATAAAATCATATTAATAGTGTTTTTTGTTTATAAAAACTATTCTCAGAAAATTCTGGTATTCTGATATCATGATCATATTTTAGTTTGGAGTACATGATCACATCATAATTCACTGTCTACCAGTTTTGAAGATCATTTGTTGTACTATCATTATGATTTCAGAAAGAACTGGAAATGTCTAATTTTCCTAAAGCTTAAAAAGTGGAGAATCTCTTTGGAATCTAGATTAAAGTGCACTGTACTTAGTTATCTTTTTATGAATATTCCAAAGTTAGTTTCCCTAAAATTGAACAAAAGAAATCATATGATTATGTAATTACTTGCACATTCTCCTGGAGAGAAATATTCAGATTGTTTAGATGGGTTGTAAAATATAGGGGACCAGTCTTAGATTTGGTCTCTTTTTCTTTCTCCACCTTCTCTCTCTCTCAGTCCCTACCCCCCCCATTCCTCTTTCATTTTTTTTCTTTCTTTCTTTCTTACTCTTTTGAGAGAGAGCACATGAACGGTGGAGGGAGAGAATCCCAAGCAGGCTGCATGCTCAGCATGCAGCCAAACGGGGCTCAATCCCATGACCCTGAGATCATGACCTGAGCCAGAATCAACATGTGGACACAACTTGCTGAGCCACCCAGGCGCCCCTCCTTCAATATTTTTTTAATTTACAAATGTAATACATTTTTTTTGCACAAAGACCTGCACCTCTTACTCTGGGCTTCCTTCCATTCTGATGAATTAACTCATTCTGGTGTGTGCACTTTCCCACTTTCCTGAACATATATAAACACACATATGCGCATCTGTTGAATTTTACCCTGTAACTACACTCTTGTTTCTAATGAGATCATAGATTTTTATTTTGTCTTACCTTGATATATTTCTATGGAATGAAGCAGTTCATATATACAAAGGTATATAAGATACATGCAAGTTATGACACACAATAAAACAAACATCCCAGAACCTAGAAGTCAATATATACCATTACCAAGACTGTTGCACCTTCTAGTAAGTTGCTTACAAATCCTGTTCTTCTGTCCCCAAACCCCTGTTAGGTAAACAGTGCCCTGACCTTTTACAGTATTACTCCCTAACTTTTCTTTGTGTATTTGTCATGTACTGGCATACAGCCACACATACACATACTAGTTGTTTAGTTTTTTGGACAGCCTTCTTCAGTAAGTACAATCATTTCCTCCATTTTATATGTAAAAAAACAGAGGAATTGAGAGAAGAAGGTACTTACCTAAAGTCATGTGCCTTTGAATTCTGGCTTCAGATTTCACATGTATTATATAAATGAAGTAGGAATAGAATTTTCCCTATTCACCATTTTGTGACTTTTTGTATTTTGTATCTGAAAGAATTTGTCCAATTAAGAATCTTCTTTCAACTGTGAAATTTGTGTACATGAAGTAGTTTGTGATACTTTCTTTAATATATTCAGGATCTGTATTGATGTGCCCCATTCTGCTTGATATTGGCTGTAATCTGTTCCCTTTCATTTTGGGTCTCTCTGGATACAGGTTAAACAATTTTTTCAGTCTTTTCAAAGGACCAGCTCTTGGTTTGATTTTTCTCTGTTACTTTTTGTTTTCGATTTCATTGGTCTCTGTTTTTGTTTTTATTATTTTCTTTCCTCTGTGTGATTTGGGTTAAGTTTGCTTATCTTGTGCTGGTTGTGAATTCTGGATTGACACTTTTTTTCTTTCAACATTCTAAAGATGCTCTTCTGGATTCTTTTTGCTTGCATGTTTTCTAATGACAAGTCTGCTGTAATCTTATCCCAGTCCGTCTGTAGACATTGTGCCATTTTTTTCTAATGAACTTCAAGAATTTTTCGTTGCCTTTCATTTTCAGGGATTTGAATATTATATACCTCTTTTTTTGTTGTTTTTTGTATTTTTTCTGCTTAGTGGTCTCTAAGCTTCTTGGACATTTAGTTTGGTATTTGCCATTAATTTTAAAAAAATTCTTAGCTATTATGTCTTCAAATATTTATTCTGTGCCATGCTGTCCCTCGTCTCCTGAGATTTCTATCAGGTAGATGTAACACTGTATGATACTGTTCCACAGCTCTTGGATTATTTCTTCTTGGTGGTGGTTGTGGCAGTATTTTATTTTTTCTCTGATTCAGATTGGATTGTTTTTTTTTGACCTGTCTTTGAGTTTATCAATTCTTTCCTTAGCTGTCAAGCTTTTTACAAGCCCATGGAAGAAATACTTCATCTGTGTTATTGTGGGATGTGTGTGTGTGTGTGTGTGTGCTGTTGTTGTTGTTCATTTTGTTTTGCTATTCTACCATTTTCATTTAATTATTTCTTACAGTTTCAGTTTCTGCTGAAATCTCCTCTATCTGGTCTTGTATATTATCTATGTTTTCCATTAAATTTTTTGGTACATTTGTCACTGTTATTTCAAATTAACTGTCTAATATTTTTGATATCTGTGTCATTTAAAAGTCTACCTCTATATATTGCTTGGTATTTTGGAAATGTGTCATTTCTTTTGTACACGCCTTCTAAGTTTTTGTTAAAGTTGGATATCTTGAATAAGACAGTAGATAAAAAGTATTTTTATGTTTTGAGATCAACACCTTTTTAAAAATAGTTTTATGTCAGGGTGCCTGGGTGGCTCAGTCTGTTAAGTGTCTGCCTTCAGCTCAGGTCATGATCCAGGGTACTGGGATCGAACCCTGCATAATTTCAGTACAAATTATTGCTCAGCAGGGAAGTCTTCTTCTCCCTCTCCCTCTGTCTCTGCTCATGTATTCTCTCTTCCTTGCTCACTCTCTCAAATAAATAAAATATATATTTTTAAATAGTGTTATGTCTTCAGTATTATGAGTTTGTGTTCATCTAGTCAGGAATTTGTCTGGGTTTAATATTGGTTGTTGTGGTGGTTATTGAAAGCTTCAGATAGCTTTAAAGATATTTTAGGTGTAGTCTGGTTCATGAGAAGTTATTTTTTCCCCAATGTCTGATCTTTCTTTGGCTGTGATTTCTCCTTAAAAAAAAAATGCTCTGGAAAGAATATCTTTCTTGCAGTTCTTCTAATTTGATTGCACTTTTTACTAGATTCTTATTACTGATGGGTAGCTGGGGGAGAGGGACAGTCTCTGATGTTCAGTTAAGCTTAGTTTTTGGCAGGTATGGTATCCTTGGGTCTTGGCGGGGCGGGGTGGGGCTGGCCATCACAAATGCTTCTCCACCTTTAGGTTGGCCTAATACTTCTTGCTGACTTTTCCACAAGGATGAAGCTCTCTTTTTTTTTTTTTTCCTTCCTGTTTCCTTCCCTAGTGGTACCAAGTTTCCATACTGCCCCACGTGACTATTTTTGTTCCTTTTTTCCCTGTAGATTAAAGCACTTTTCTTAACAGGAAGTGGGAAATGGGCGTGAGTAGACTTTTGGCAGTTTGCTAGACCCATCCTTTAGCCAGAACCCAATGGGAGTCTTGCTCAGGATTCCCCTCACCTTCCATTTGACCACTCAGTTGTTGCTGAAGGTAGAGCCTGTAAGAAGGTATTATACCCCCGCCTTCCCCCACCCCAGTATCTGGTCCTCAGAAGCTTCTTCACATGTTCACACTGGTTGACACTGGCTTTTAGCAATTCACTGAAAATTTTTAGCTGAGTCTTCTTAAATACATGGGTCCTTGTTCTTTTTATAGGTTACTGTCTATCCCCAAATTTCAAGTTTGTTGGTTGCCTTCCCACTGTAATCTTTTGATAGGTTCAAGAAGAGTAGTTAATTGGAAGTTTGTCTTTTTCCTAATTGTAATAGTGGAATCAATGTTCTCATAGTCAATTTTCATATCTGAGCAGAAACCAAAAATGTAAACCTAATTTTTTAAAAGATTTTATTTATTTATTTGACAGAGAGAGAGATCACTAGTAGGCAGGGAGGCAGGCAGCGAGAGAGAGAGAGAGAGAGAGCAAGAGCGAGCACGAGGGAAGCAGGCTCCCTGCTGAGCAGAGAGCCAGATGCGGGGCTCGATCCCAGGACCCTGAGATCATGACCTGAGCCGAAAGCAGAGGCTTTAACCCACTGAGCCACCCAGGCGCCCCTGTAGCCTATTTTTAAAAATAATAAATGTGGGGCACCTAGGTGGCTCGGTGGGTTAAGCCTCTGCCTTTGGCTTAGGTCATGATCTCAGGGTGCTGGGATTGAGCCCTGCGTCAGCATCGGGCTCTCTGCTCGGCAGGGAGCCTGCTTCCCCCAACCCCTGTCTCTCTGCCTACTTGTGATCTCTGTCTCTCTGTCAAACAAATAAATAAAAATCTATATCAAAAATTAATAAATAAAAATAATAAGTTGTAATGAAATTGTGCTTAAATTTTGCCGTGTAGTTTTAGAGCTCTACAACATGGACTGCTGGCAGTCTAGTCCAACTCTGAATTTTTAGATGATCAAACTAAGTTGTAGAGAGAGAAGAGGTACTGACTAATTGAGTTATTCATTGACTGTATGCTGTGTGAGTTGTTATAGTAGTGTCCCTCAGCATCATGAAATTCCCATTCAAACTTAGTTACTCAAAAAGTCATTTTTTAAGTGGTGTTATAGAATGGCTTTTTCTATTGGCTGTGGAATCCTCTGGGTATCTTTTCAAGTGTGCCACCTTTAATTTTTTTAAAAATAAGGTGAGAGGGTGTTTTATTATGGATCATGTGCTACTTGTTTTTCTGGCTGTCCTAATATTTACCATTGTAGCAGGCATTCAGATATGTATTAATGTACTTAATTAATTTATACTTCTGGATTGGGAAAATTTCATTACAAATTATTGCCAAGAATGCATATCTTCATTGACAACATGATATTTAATATCTATGGGCACTTTTTTTTTCCTTATAGTTTGAGAAGAATAGATATTCTTTATTTTTAAAAACTTATTTAAATTCCAGGTAGTTAATAGACAGTGTAGTATTAGTTTCAAGTGTACGGTTTAGTGATTCTACACTTCCATACAACACCCAGTGCTCATCAAAAGTGAGCTCCTTAATCCTTCACTCATTTCCTCCATCACCCCACCTACTTCCCCTCTGGTGACCATCAGTTTGTTCTATTGAGTTAAGAATCTATTTCTTTGTTTGCCCCCCCCCCAACCCTTTCCCCTTTTCCCTATGCTTGTTTTGTTTTTTGAATTCCATATATGAGTGAAATCATATAGCATTTCTCTTCCTTAACTGACATATATTGGGCACCTTTTATCATATTTACTATCAAGTATTTGTCTTTGCTGAAATATATAGCAAACAGTTAAAAACTTGTTAATCTGTTTTAGAAAAGAGACATGTTATGATAAATATGTAATCTTTCATCAAAAAAATATTCGTGAAGAAATAGGCATGGTAATACAAACAGAGTCCCAATTTATAACCTGTTTTCCAGCTTCATCCAGGATATGGAAATAGGAATTCTTAAGGCATAATTCTCTATGTAACTTCCTTGAAGGAGAATATATCCATCTATCCATTTCTCCTTCAGTATCTGAAGTAGAGCTTTGCGTGTACTAGAAACCCAACACATTTTTATTGAGCAAATTAATAGTGAAAAGTTCCTCACTAAGAGCATTCATCTTTTATCTTATTTTGAGGAAATAAATTTATTCAAAATTAGCCTCAAATTGAAATTTATAATAAGTTGTTTACTTAAAGAAGAAAAGATAAACATTTACTAGGATAATACTTTCCATTCTAATGAATTGCATATTAAATTGTTGGGTGAATTTTAATGTAATAATTTTCAGATGCAAAACTGGTTATGAACTTTCAGAAAGACAACTTGAATTACTTAAGGATTTGTAGATTTTTCAAGTACTTTAACAGTTGTATTTGTCACAGGAAAACAGTCCTGTGAAGTATGTTATCATGTATTTATGATTCGTTGTTTCACAAATGAAGGACCTAGACTTCAAAAAGATTAAGGGATTACCAGAGGGTTAAACAGTTCATGAGAAAGAAAGGCAGATCTAAATCCCATGTCCGAAGCCTCTACATCACAGTCTTTCCTGTTACACAGCGTAGCTTTCTCCCAGTGTGATACTGAGGTAATGAAACACATGGAAGTCAAAAGGTTCTTAAATCTAGTCCTAACTCTAAATGCTGCAACTCTGTGCTTGTGTGACTTTGGACAAATAGGTGATCTGATCTTTTGTTTTCTTTCTTGAGCAGCCCTTAAGGTTGTAACCCAGCCTTTGCCTGCTATCATGTGTAATGACTAGAAGTACCTAGTTGTTAGTATCTTGGGTTAGCCTTTGTTCTGGGTGCATTCCTCCCTTTCACATGTACTTTGTAGTTTGTAATCTTACGGAAGGCATAATTTAGCTATAAAATACACATATACATAATCATAGTGTATGCAGATATCTACTGTTTTGATATACATGTGAATATCTGATAGTGCTGACAGCAGTGCAGGGAGCTCAGGAGTGCATTCAGTACATGGAATTGTTAGTTTCTTACTACTTAGGCCGCCACACAGTTGGTGAACTCTGATTAGTAAAAATCAGACACTAAGGTGAGGTGATCCTGGTGGTGGGGTATTAAGGAGGGCACGTTTGCATGGAGCACTGGGTGTGGTGCATAAACAATGAATCTCGGAACACTGAAAAAAATAAAATAAAAAAAAATCAGACACTAAGAAGGTCATCCTGGCACATGCTGTCAACAAACACCAGACGCAATGACTAGTTAGGCCCCCAGCTCCTTTCAGTGATTCTGTAGGTAATATCTGATGTTTTTGCTCTGTTTAGAAAATATTTTGTCATTTTATCTCAGTGTCCTATCGGTTAAGCAACTAAATACTGTATCTTATTCCTTTATTAGAGAACAGCACTGCACAAGTGACATCCACAGGAAGCCTTATATTCCAGAACTTTGAGGAGGGCATGAGTGGAGTGTATACATGTTTCCTGGAGTATAAACCTACTGTGGAAGAAATTGTTAAAAATATTCAACTTAAATATGTTATATACGGTAAGGAGTGCATTTCATTGTATTTTACAATTTCTTAATGTTTTCAAGTATTTAAATATCTTTAGGTTTGTCCTGAAAGCATTTTGTCCTTTTAGTCTTTTAATTAAGAAAAATTTCTGCTTTCCTGTGTTTTACAAAGTACTCTGTAAAGTGTTAGTGGTGAGGGCAGGTCTTGTTTTTTCAGGGGAAAGTTGACAGGAACACATAAATTTAAGCTGATGAATGAAAATGGGAGTTAGGGAAATTATGTTTTCAAATTATTATAATATTATAGCCTGTACTGCTTTTAAATCCTGAAATTTCATGCTTGATGGCACATTGCTATCCCCCCAGACAGGAGCATGAAATGCCACTGTATAATCCTTTTCTAAAAGCAATTTGATCTCTGAAAGTTTGGGGTTGGGAGAGCTGGGTGGATAATGGAGTAGCCGGGAGAACAGCCTGAGCAAAGGTAGCTTATAGGTTCCCTCTCATGGGGGAGGCCCACCCATGGTGGAGAGGGTAGTAGCCCTCCCCCATGCAGGTGTCTGATCTCCAGCACCTGTAAACGTGCTACCTCAAGATGGCAGAAGGGACTCTGCACATAGTAGTAAGCTAAGGATCTGGACAAGGGGAGATGATCCTGATAAAGCTGAGTAGGCCCAGAGTAATCATAGGGTCCTTATGAGAGGAGGCATGAGAGTCAGCGGCGGATAAAGGACATGTCATGGTGGAAGGAGAGGTCTCAGTGGTTGTCTTTGAGGATGGGGTAGAGGCCACATGCCAGGGAGTGCAGAAGGCCTCTAGAAGCTGAGGATGGCAGACAGTTTCCTCTAGAGATTCCAGAAGGAATGCACCCTGGTTCTAGCCTTGTAAGATTCACTTTGGACTTCTGTTTTCAGAATTTCAAGATGCTAAATTCGTGACATTTCCAGCCACTACTACATTTGTGATGATTTGTTACAGTAGCAATAGGAGAATAATGTACCATCTTTGTTCCAACTGAGTTACAGAACAAATGGCAGAATTATTAGTGGTTTCCTAATAATTTTTGGTCATTGAATACACACTATCCCATATATCCAAAGAAAGACATCATTTTTTAATGAGAAATCATATTTACTTTCTTGGGCAAAAATTCCTGAATCAGTCAGGCTTCACTTTTGTTACAGAGTTTTCTCCATCTTGTTATTTCATAGTTTTGTCTGTACTGAACATAATTTCTGATAAGAGTGTATTCACATAAGCTGACAATTGTAGCAGTGCCTTAAATGAATGCTAGTTTATGGTAATGATGAGCATAGCTGATCTGTGCCAGGCAGCGCTGCGTTTTTACGTGTAATTCTCATACCCATAAAACGCTCATAGCACTTCTGCAAGGCATTGTCAGAAGTGCTTTATTTGTATTCATCTAATTTAATCCCCACAACAGACTGTGCAGTACATACTGCTGTAGTCTGCCTGTGTACAAACCCTGAGGCATAGAGGGGTTAAGTGAATGTGGGGAGACTCTGATGTGAATCTAGGATATCTGATTCGGGAGTGTGTGTTCTTACCTTAAAGTTAATTTGTTATAGGCACAAAAGCCAATTAGATTCCCTTTTGTCTTTTTAGTGTAAGTTCTTTAGTATACATGTTTGGTATATAAATGGTGTTTTTATATTATTTTTGTTAATATAGCTGACATACAATGTACGTTAGTCTCAGCTGTACAACATAGTGATTCCACAACTTTACACTTTATCCTGTGCTCACCACGAGATAGACATGTATTTTTGTATTATGGAAACTAAATTGTTAGTATTTCTGTAAGAAGAATTCTATAAGGTAAAATCTTCTACAGAATATTCAGTGTTATTTTTTATAGAATTTGTCAGTTTCCCTACAAAGTGTGGACCAATTTACATCCCTGCCATACTATATGAAAACTTCATCTTTTATAAGATAGGATTTTTTTCTGTTGACTTGTGTTTGGCTTATGCTGAGTAAGCTTCCCTGAATTAGAAGAACTGAATTCACTTATAATTACATTTTTATATATGGAATGTTTAAAATTTTAGAAAGTAACAAAAATAACATAACACCCAGAAGTACTATCAGATTTAAATATGGCAAGACCATAGATGTATGGTGACTCATTCCTTTAATATGCCCATCCTTAATTAGTAAATTTGAGCATTTAAAACTATTTTTGTTATCTAGTGGATTACATTGCCTTTTTAGTTTTGATGCCATTTTCATTTTGGATGACTTGTCTTTTTCTTAGTAATTTATAGGGTCTTACCAGTCTGCATATCAATCCTTTATCATATTGCAGTAGCTTCTGCCTATCTCTCAGTATGATGTTGTTTATACTCCAGAAGGTTCAAATGTTGTTATAGTGAGATCTACCAGCTCTTTTTTTTTTTTAAAGATTTTATTTATTTATTTGACAGAGAGAGAGAGAGAGAGAGAGAGAGATGACAAGTAGGCAGAGAGGCAGATAGAGAGAAGGGGGGAAGCAGGCTTTCTGCCGAGCAAAGAGCCCGATGCGGGGCACAATCCAGGGACTCTGAGATCATGACCTGAGCCGAAGGCAGAGGCTTAACCCACTGAGCCACCCAGGTGCCTGCCCAGATTGTTTTTTTTTTCTTTTAAAGATTTTATTTATTTGAGAGAGAGAGAGCGAGCTCGCGCATGAGAAGGGGAAGGGTCAGAGGGAGAAGCAGACTCTCTGCTGAGCAGAGCCTGATGTGGGACTGGATCCTGGGTCTCCAGAATCATGATCTGAACCGAAGGCAGTTGCTTGGCCAACTGAGCTGCCAGGTGCCCCAATTTACCAGCTTTTTGAATGGTGATTTTTTTTTTTGCATTGGATTTTTTTTCTGAGGTCATGCCTTATATCTAGAAAATAAAAGTTTCCTATATTTATTTGGTTGACCTGTGTTTATTTTTAAATTAAAGTATTTATTTATTTATTTATTTATTTATGGCAAGTAGGGGAAAGGGCAGAGAGAGGGAGGAAGAGAGAATGTCTCAAGCAGACTCCGAGCTGAGCACAGAGCCTGACATGGGGCTTGATCTCCTGAGCCAAAATCAAGAGTTGGACACTTAACCGACTGAGTCACCCATCACCTGTGTTTTTTTAATTAAACATTTTATTTCAGGATAACTGTAGATTCATGTGTAGTTGCAAAATATCCAGAGATCCCATGTGTGCTTTTACTCAGTTTGCCCCCATAGTGACATCTTGTGAACATATACATAATCAGGCCAAGATACTAAGTTCTTATAGTATAACAATCTTAGTCAGGTTCCTCCAGTTTTATAGTCCTCCTTTGTGTGTTTGTGTGTGTATTTAATTCTCTATGTTTTATCGCAGGTGTAGTCTCCTGTGTCCACTGCTACAGTTACAATACATAGCAACACTAGCAACAGAAGTATACTTTGGGTTGTCCTTTTTTTTTTTTTTTAAAGATTTCATTTATTTATTTGAGAGAGAGAGAGAGCACAAGCCTGGGTGGAGGGGCAGAGGGAGAGGGAGAAGCAGACTTTGTGCCCTGAGATCATGATCTGAACCAAAGGCAGACTCTCAGTGGACTGAGGTACCCAGGCATCTGTGGGTTGTCCTTTTATACTCAACCCATTTCCCTCTTACCACCTCATTGTGACTAACAACCACCGTCTTCCCCAATTCTATACCTTCATCATTTCTAAATTATTATATAAGTACAGGAATAGCATACATAATTTTATGGGATTGGCTTTTCTTCATTTGTCTTAATTCTCTGGAAATTCATCTGCATGATGGTATGCATTTATCATTCATTCCCTTTATTCTGAGCTGTATTCTGCAGTCCAAATGTGCCACAGTCTGTTTAACCCCTCACCCGCTGAAGCACATCGGGGTTGTTTCAGGCTTGGGGCTATAACATATAAAGTTGCTATGAACCTTGTGTATATTTTTTTGTGTAGGTACATGTTTTTATATCTGTGGGATAAATGCCCAAAGGGCATCTTGGTTGTGGATCATGTGATAGTTACATATTAGTTTTATAAGAAATTGCCAAATTCTTTGCCACAGTGGCTGTGCCAGTTTACATTCTGCCAACAGCTTCTCTGTGTCCTCTCTGGTATTTGGTGTTGTCATTATATTTTATTTTAACCATTCTGATGGGTGTGAAGTGATATTTTCTTGTGGTTTTCATTAGCATTTACCTAATATCTGTGGACGTTGAACATAATTTATGAGCATATTTGCCAGTTGTACACCCTCTTTGGTGAAAAGTCTGTTGATATTTTTGCCCATTTTCTAATTGGCATTTTTGATGTGCTACTATTGAGTGCTTTGAGTTTCTTTTAAAAATACATATTTCCATATATATTCTTTTGTAGGTTATGTTATTTGCAAATTTTCTCTTCTGCTCTATATCTTTTCAGTGTCTTAATGAGATTTTTCCCCCCCTTTTTTTCCCAAAGGGAGGGGATCCGGAATATATTTTTTAACTTTTAATTTTTTTAACCTCTTGATCCCCTCATCTGTTTTTTCTAACCTTCACTACCTGCCTGTGACAGCCACCAATCTGTTCTCTGTTATCTATGAGCTTTTCTTTTCTTTCCTTTTTTAAAAATATTATACATATAGGAGAAATCATACAGTATTTGTCTTTCTTTGTCTGATTTATTGCACTTGGTGTAATGCCTTCAAAGTCCACCCATGTTGCTACATGTATGCACGCATGTGCGTGGTCAAATCCCAAGATTTCTTTGGCCATTCAACTGTCACTGGGCACGGTTTCCTTATCCTGGCTGTGGTAAGTAGTGCTGCAGTGAACATGGGGCTGCAGATATCTTTCTGTGTTAGTGCTTTTTTGTGGGGGCTAAATCCACAAGTGGAATTGCTGGATCAAAATGTAGTTCAGTTATAATTTCATGAGGAACCTCCATACCGTTTTCTACAATGGCTGCTCCAGTTTGTTTCCTGTGTTGTTGATTTCAGCCCTTTTGACAGGTGCGAGGTGGTATCTCGTTGTGGTTTTGATATGCATTTCCCTGATGATGATCAACGTTGAATATTTTTTTCACGTACCTGTGGGCCATCTCTGTGTCTTTGGAAAATGCTTATGTAAATCTTCCGCCCATTTTTTAATTGAATTGTGTTTTTTGCTGTTGAGTTTTATCAGGTTGAGTGATATCAGGTCTTCATATATTTTGGGTATTAACTGCTTATTGTACATACGGTTTGCAACAGTTTTCTTCTATTCGTAAGTTATCTTTTTTATTTTGTTGATTATTTCCTTTGCTGTGCAGAAGCTTTTTAGTTTTATGTAGTCCCACTTGTTTATTTTTGCTTTTATTGCTTTTATTCTTGGTATCAGATTAGAAAAATTGCCAAAGAGCTTGTCACCTATATTTTCTTCTAGGAGTTTTATGGTTTTAGGTCTTACATTCAGTTCTTTAATCTACTTTGAGTTAATTCTTGTGTTTGGTGTAAGGTAGTGGCCCAGTTTCATCCTTTTCTATGGGTGGTCCAGTTTTCCCAGCACCGTTTGTTGAAGAGACTATCCTTCCCATCATTGCATGTTTTTGCTCTTTTCTTTGTAAATTAATTGACTGTGGATGTGAAGTCTCTTCCAGTTATCTTTTTTTTTTTTTTTTTTACTTTTTTCATTACTGTAGCTTCATAGTACAGTTTGAATTCAGGGAGTGTGATGCCTCCAGCTTTGTTTTTTCTCAAGGTTGCTTTGGCTATTTGGAGTCTTTTGTGGTTCCATACGAATTTTAGGATTTTTTTAAATTTTGTAGTAGTTTAGCAAAGTCGAAGTTTTTCAATTTCATGAGGTCTGTTTTATCAAATTTGGTTATTAATCACACTTTTGGTATCAAGTCTAAAAGTTCTTTGCCTAACCATAGGCAAAGATCTCCTCCTATTTCTTCTACAGTCTTATAGTTTACTTTTAATGGCACACATTTTCAAGTAATTTTTGTATAAGGTTTGAGGTTTAACTTTTTATATATGGATATACAGTTATGCCAGCTTCACTTCTTGCAAAGTCTGTTCTTCCTTTGATGAATTGTTTTTGAACCTTTGTCAAAAACCAGTTGAGAATATTGTGGGAGTCTGTATCTGGGTTCTCTAATTTCTTCCATTGATCAATAAGTCTGTTCCTCTGCCAGTACCACACTGTCAATTAATATAACTATATAGAAACATTCAATACCAAGTAGAGTGATTCTTCCCACTATCCTTTTTTTATGAAGATTGTTTTTGTGTTTTTTGGGCCTTCCTATTTCCATATGAATTTTAGAATATCTTGAATGTATCTATAAAATGTCCAGGTGGAATTTCTATGGGAATTACATTTACTTTATTGATAAATTTGGGGGAGAATTGTCACCTCTACTACAGTGAGTGTTTCAATTCATGAACATGGTATATCTCAATTTAATTAGATCTTAATTTCTTTTATATTTTTTAAAATATTCTTATTTCTTTCACGTACATGCTAAGTACCTACCTAAGTATATTATTTTGTGTGTTTTTTGAATAATTTTGTATGGCACTAGGTTTTAAATTTTGGATTCCACATATTTATTGATAATATATAACCAAGGATTTATTATTTGTATCTTAATCTTATAACCTGTTTTCTTGTGACTTAACAGTTCTAGAATCTTTTTATTTTGTAAATTCTTTTGAGATAGCCATGTCATAAACACACAGGGACAGTTTATTCTTTTTTTTTTTTTTTTCAATTTGTATGCCTTGTTTTTCTTACTGTGGTGACTAGGACTTCTTATATTTTGCTGAATAAGAATGGTTAAAGCAGACATTCTTTCCTTCCTTGTAAATGTGATGTTAGCTGTGGTTTTTATGTAGGTTCTCTTGATTAGGTTGAGAAAATTTCCTGTACCAAGTTTGTTGATTATGTTTGTAAGTATGGAAGATTGTTGGATTTTGTCAAGTGTTTTTTGTTTTTTTTTTCTGTATTGAGATAATTATGTGGTTCTTATTTTGTAGTGTATTATATTCATTGGTTTTTCAAATGTTTAACTAACCTTGCATTTTGGGATAAATCCCATTTGGTCATGATGTATAATTCTTTCAGTACCCTGGATTCAGTTTACTAGTGTTTAGTTGAAAGTTTTTGCATTTGTATTCATAAGAGATCGGTCCAAAGTTTTCTTGTGATAAATTTTTTATGTGATTTTGGTGTCAGGGTAATCGTAATATGAATTGGGAAGTTTTTCTTCATCTTCTGATTTTGGAAGAGTTAATTACAAATTGTTAACATTTCTTTAAATGTTTTCTAGAATTTGGCATGCTTGGGTGGTACAGTGGGTTAAGAATCTAACTCTTAGTTTTGGCCATGAATTTCTTTTTTTTTTTAATAAATACTTTAATTTTTTATAAACATATAAAGTATTTTTATCCCCAGGGGTACATGTCTGTGAATTGCCAGGTTTACACACTTCACAGCATTAACCATAGCACATACCCTCCCCAATGTCCATTAACCCACCCCCCTTTCGCAACCCCCTCCCCCCAGCAGCCCTCAGTTTGTTTTGTGAGATTAAGAGTCACTTATGGTTTGTCTCCCTCCCAATCACATCTTGTTTCTTTTCTTCTTTTCCTACCCCCCTAACCCCCTATGTTGCATCTCCACTTCCTCATATAAGGGATATCATATGATAGTTCTCTTTCACTGATTGACTTATTTCACTAAGCATGATACCCTCTAGTTCCATCCACGTCGTTGCAAATGGCAAGATTTCATTTCTTTTGATGGCTGCATAGTATTCCATTGTGTATATATACCACATCTTCTTTATCCATTCATCCGTCGATGGACATCTAGGTTCTTTCCATAGCTTGGCTATTGTAGACATTGCTGCTA